>JAQGAS010000730.1:0-35540 GCA_034686365.1 Pachymerium ferrugineum | reverse complement strand
GAGTAGTCCATTACTAATCATGCAATGATATTTCAACCAAGTTACCCTGAATGCAAAGTACGATATTTCTTTACAAGTGCAATTAAAAGTTAATAATAACACTGAATAAGAAAGCAAAAAAAAAGAATAAAAGAAAACATTTTATTTCATATTAAATACATGGTTTAAAAATAACTCTGATAACTGATAAAAAAAATCCTAAGGTCTGATGATATAACCTCAACTCCTACAACCACCTGTTCAACACCCAAACTCGAACAATCCATCAGCTTTTATCTGTAAAACGACCTTTAGTCTTTACCTATATTATCGTTACAACGTCATACATTATTTCCAATACTAAAAATTGATACAAAAGTTAAACTGAATAAAAATATTAAATAATTATCATTCCATTTTTATTTCCTTTTCAAATTAGATAAATGGAAAATTTTCCACGCGTATTCAAACCCAGTTAGTTCAAACACAATGTTTTAAAGCCAGTGTTGTGTGTATTGACGTCAAATGATGTACATTTAAAAAAAAAAATTAGTGGAAAATAAAAAAAACATGACAAAACATGGCAACGACATAAACAGTTTATTGACGTCATTATCAATACAGAATCTATTTTTAACTTTTTTTCCTATATTTTTCCCGTGCGTATAACGTCATTCATTCAATTGCGGTGTCAGTGGGTCAGATTATAGTGCTTGCGGAAGAAAACATTGGCTGACAAGGGAAGTAACTTTGATTCCATACAAGCGTTCTTGTTTACTGGTGTCGGTTCAATGGCAATTTCAGTTAAGTAATTGAGCGGTTTTTTTGTTTGGAGCAAGGTGGAGTGATTAAAGGAGTACGATTATTTAAGTTCACGTTTAAACGTTTGAAATAGTGTTAGTAAAGATGAGGGTTAGTACTTACAAATGGTAAAATTGAAACCTAAATAGCTCATGAGGACATTCAAAAGCAAAAGTGAATCAGAGAGTGAAATAACCACTGCATGTAAAAATAAAACTTTACATGTAGGCAGCCATAATGAAGCTTTTCCGTATAAATAGTAAGCTTAGCAGTTTTCATACTCTTATACCTTACTTCTCCCATTATGTTTATAAGCAAAATGAGCTAAATAAGATTGGACTGCTCTACTGCCCTAGAACTTAGATGCAAAATTACTTGACAAGAGAACGTTTTGTTGTTCTGTTATAAAAATGTTATATCTTCAAAAATAAAAATGTGCAAGGTCAATCAACGACTATTCCGGAACACGTCATCTTTTCTTACAGCCAACATGGCGCCTACAAAAAATTCTCGATCTATCTATACTACTAGCTGAAGTACATTTTCACAGAGGACTAAGCAAAAATCTGCTTATAACTACAATGTGGCCATTCAAATCTGAAGCTTGCTTGGCTAATCAACATTGTATCACGTATAGTCTGCTATTGGTTGACGTTTTTGTCGAGAGGCTGCACTGAGCCTGTATTCCTCCTACCAAAAATTGGGTTAAATTGACCAAAATTGGGCAAATTTGACTCGAAAATGGGTAACTTGAACCCAGAAAATATGCACAACATTGGAGCAATTCAGGATTCAGCAAAAAAACCAAAGATGGTTTGAATTTTGACCCAATTTATGGTAAGAGGGAAACAGTCCCAATGTTGGGTGTATATTAACCCAACTGCTTTAAGAGTGTGGGGACACTAGTTAAAATTATAGTAAATTAGTGATTTTTTTTGGCAACATCATAAACTGTCATCTATCTAGTTAGTTTTGAAATGTGCTGGAAGCTAGAATATGATCCAGGAATTTAAAGTAAAGCGACACCTAGCAGCCAATGAAATCATATGAACAAACTTCTACATTGTACAATTTTTACAGTTAAAGTAATTCAAGGTTAAGAAACTAAACTTTAGTTACAGGTACAATCTGTTGTTGTATTAAACCACTTACATTACAACGTAAAAATAGTTATCCACAAACTTTTATCTTTCTAACATTAATTTAATATGTAATACGTAATTATGAAATTTCAGACTAACATGCTGGAATTCTCCTCTTTATTCGGTTGTTGAAATAACAGATTTAAATGTCAAAATATCAAAAATTTATATCTTCCAGATATTAAAATTTCAATAAAACTCAAGCTTACTACCCTTTTTATTATTTTATGAAAAGTTAAAATGAAAGCAGAAAATTACATTAACACTAAAATAAACAAAATTTCTAGTATGAGGTTATAAATATTCACTGTTATGATTAAAGCTGCAATGAAATAAGAAGTCGCTCTAAATCATAAAATTATTTGTGTTAAATATTTTAGTGATTAAAAAATAGTGAAATAAAATTGGAGAATTCCATTGTCCACTTTTTTGTGACAGTAAATTATAACAATAAAAGGGGAGCACACCTGTTTTTATTCCCTCAAACCAAAACAGTTACCATGAATACAATTTTTAACTGCTTATTTTTAAAAATATGGGAAATGTAAACACCTGACAAGTAGTTCAATAAGAATTTTAAAGTGAATAATTTTAGAAAAATCAACATCAATGTCGTTTTTTTTTTAAAAAAAAATTAAATTGGGTCAAAATGAATTTTAGATATTTGAATTGAATTTTTTTTATTTGGTTTTATTTGGTAGAAAAAAATGAGACTTCCGGGTTTTAAAATCCCATCAAAATTCCTAGCAAGATGTACAATTTCCGCCTTTCCACGAAAAAGTGTCAATTAATTAGAAAGGGTTGAGGGTTTGTAATTAAAGTGGATGAGAAAAAGAGATGTAAAGTTGTGGTTTTTTTAGTCTTGAATAAATGAAGAATGTTAATGGTGAGTTCATTTATAGTTGTTTGGATGTTGTGTGAATTGCTTTCAAGTTTTAAGAAGTTATATGTTAGGACAACTCAAATTACATGGCTATACACAAACTTTGTTAAATTCTAGTTATTTTTTGTGGTACTGAACTTTTGAAGTGTGGAATTGCTCAAAACTGACTGGTGATTACTTCGTTGCAGGTAAGCACTTCGTTGAGTAAACAAACGCTTTAATTATTCAAGTCGACTTAACAAGCGATTCAAGTGCAATTTTTAGATTTGTATGCCAATGGTAAATGTTTTCAGTAAACTCAGTTTACCTTGGTTTTTAACTTGATTTTCTTTTTACTGAGGTTGATGCAATAGGTGCATTTCAACATAACAACATTCGAAATTATGTAATTCAAAGCAAATAAGATTCAAAAAAATTAATACTGCAAAAAAAATCTTAATTTGTTGTTCTCTATTAATATGTATAAGTAGTTAAAGTAAGTTAAAAATAACTACAAGACTTAACTATTCACTAAATTACCTAATGAAGTTCAAGGTTAACGATGACACACATAAATTTAGAGAAACTCAATTGAATTTGTTGAATTTCAAAGTTAATACTACTTCCTTTAAAATACCAAGGCCGTTATTTTCCAACAATTCAAAGTCACGAACATATTTTAATATTTCGCAGGTTTTCAGAATAACATTTTTTCACCGGTTTTTGACGGCAAAAAATTAAAATTACAAAAACAATTACTTAATTTAATGTTAACTAGCAGTTTGTACAAATGTTGCCAATGAGAGCTTCAAGCTTATCTACAATCAATTCTGATCTAGCAGTGGCTCGGTTGTTAAATAAGACATCTTTTTTCAGCTTATTAACATCGATATTTAATCGATTTTAAACGTCGAGTTATTGTTAATCTCGATCGACCTTTATTTTCAGTTTTTAATATTTCTATAGGTACTGGATATTTTCTTGTTGAAATTACCAATAAACTAATGAAAAGTTCACTCCCAAGAGTAAAAGATTCTGTGTTCTAATAAAATTATCATCAATCAAAATTCAAAAATCTAAGTGACCAGTTAGTTAGGACCTACAAAATTCTCAGGGTTATTAATCAAAATTGAAATCCTCCTCAAAAATCAACCCGTTTACTTTTAAAAACAAACGAAATTCAAAACCACCTAGAATTAACTTCCAGGGAAATAAAATCATTCAACACCTTCAAACAAGAAAAGAAACCAAATTACCATTCACTTACTCGCTCAATTACATCACCTGAATTCCGAAATCAAAACAAAACCCCCGAAACACTCAACGGCCATCCATAACTATCTTAACTCAATAAACCCATCCTTTCCAAACCCAAACATCCAGTGAAACCAAATTAAAACACTGTAACGATTAGCCGACACGATTTCTGCTTCACTCCTCCCCTTCGAAACCTTGACCGCAAAACGAGGGGAAAAATTATCATTTTTAATAGAAGAAAAAGCTATAACTAACTAAAACCTACAACGATCCAACATTTTTCTTTTTCCAGGCACAAATTTTAACGCCTTATATTAAACGCTTATTAAATAATTAAATATTTTTATATGAATAAAATGTCGCACTCACCAAATAAAGTCCTTGCAATGGCTGCAGAACGTTGGTTGTTTGAAAAATCGAGGTATGAATTTGTGATCCTTGACAGCGTACACATTTTTTTTCTTCAGCGCGCCTTTACGGCCTCGTAGCTTTTGCCCGAAAAGAGTGTTCAAATCCCCCGTGCCGAGCTGATTGTCGTCAGCCTGATCGTCGGCCATTTTCTAACTGTGTTTGCCTGTACGCCACCGCTTGGGGTTTATATATGTTACATACGGGTATTTTTACAGGTTGCGTCGTTTGATTAAAGTGGGCATGCCCGGGTGAATGGGCGGATCTAAATATGGAGAGACTAAAAATCGTGGGACTCCCCACGAGGCAAGATAATCGTGTTTAACCAATTCAGGGTTTTAATAAAAGCTGTTAAAACATGCTAAGTATCTGAAATTTTTTTAAAAAAAATCTTTTTCTAATATTTTTTATTGTATTTTCAAACCACTTGCATCGTTAATATTGATTTTTTTCATGAAAAACGTTGGATTTTTGAATTAAAAACTTGGAAATCAATAAGGGCTTTTTGAAAAGTTTCAATCTGTCACGTGAAATCCAAAAACATTTTTCAAAATTTTTTAAAATAGTTTTAGTAATTATTTTAAAATGTTTAAGTACAGTAGGCAGAAATTTTGAATTAGAATTGCATAAGAAAGTCAGTTACAACCTAACACTGTTAAGTTAAGGATGTAACTACTAAACTATTAATTCTAGTTTCGTGATATACAAAATTTTTTATTTCTATGTTTACATCATTTATTAAGATGCTTAACTTAACCTTACGATTTGACAAAAATAATGAATGAATCAAATTTACTGGATGAAAAAATTAATTTAAATCAACAATTTGTCAATTTCCAGTTGCAAGGTCTGAATTTGAGGTTTTAGTTGACTGCCTTCATTTATTGTTACACTTGCTGCCACCACTGGCCGTGACACGCCACACGCTCTTCCTAATGCTGCAAAAAAATTAATAAAAATGTTAATAAAACGATCACAAAATTGAGTAAATTATTTAAATTACCTTGCTTGGACCTTACAAAAACGTAGGGGACATTCTAAAAAAAACAAAATCATAAATTTAATTTTTTTCATTTTTTCTTTTTAGTGATAAAAATTTTTTACCTTGTCTTCGCATAGCAGTGGCAAATGTAAAATAATTTCCAACGGTTCGGCATCAGCTGCGAGTACAATAAATTCTGCTAAACCACGATTCAATGTTTTTGTGGCTAGTGGAACAAAATTTGTCAGATATTTTAATTAATTTTTGAATTGCATTTAAATTACCCTCATTTGCTCCTTTTTTTAATTGTTTATAATTCGTCGCTTGTTGAACCAAGTTCAATATTTTCGTTGTTAATATTGCGTCTGCTAATGGGTACGCTTTGGGGTTTACCTCTCCTTCACCGTCCTTTAAAACAAAAAAATAATGTTTACAACGACGTCATTGCAGTAGGCCTAAACGTATTCACGTTATTCTGTAATTTACAGCTTTCAAAAACGTTTAAAAATCTTTATCACATGCTGAATAATATTCTTACCATCGCCTGATTCTGTGTTTATGACTAAAATTGATTATTTAACTAAATAATTCTTGTTCATACGACACGCGGTTTATGCTCGTGTAGTCCAAACGTGGTCCAAACTGGTGATTGGAGAAAAGCGCTGTCTAGCGGTGACATACAAAAGCAATGTGGTAACGGCGCTTTAAATAGCTAAGCAGACGACGCCATTAATACGAATGAAAGTTCAATCCTTTAAAAATGCAGGCAGATGAAATGCAAAACGATGAGGAGGTATTTTATGAAATTAATCTGTTTAATAAACGCTTAATACGAGTATTGGTTAGGTTTTTCAAGACATTGACGTACTACAAAGTCATGGAATTGTAAGTGGCATGGCGGGAGATTATGAGATTTGAAATAATCAAACTAGAAAACTAAACAACTCTCTTTGCAGAATGTAGCCGATATTAAAAAACTTAAAAGTGCCGGAATATGCACTGTGAAAGGCTTGCAGATGTGTACCAGAAAACGATTGTGCGCTATTAAAGGAATTTCCGAAGCGAAAGTAGATAAAATTAAAGAAGTTGTTACAAAAATAACCGTAAAAAAAATTTTTATTTTATTTTGTTCATCATTAATTTCAAGGAAATTGAAATTTCATTTCAGGAAGGAGGATTTTTGACAGCCTTGGAAGTGAGTGAAAAGAGGAAACACTTATTTAAAATTTCGACAGGAAGCATTGAATTAGAGTACAAATTACTTTTTCAAAATAAAAGTGAAATTTATTAACACGCTCTATTTTTATTAAAATATTACAGTAAGTTGTTAGGTGGCGGAATTGAGAGTATGGCTATTACTGAAACATTTGGTGAATTTCGCACAGGAAAGACACAAATGTCACATACTTTATGCGGTATAAAATTTTATCCTGTTAAAAATTTAAATTTACTAAAACGAACATTTTCAAAATTCCAGTTACTGCTCAATTACCCAGCAGTAATGGCTACACCGGTGGCAAAGTTATTTTCATTGATACTGAGAACACCTTGTATGTACATTTTTTCTAAATCTGTATTTCAAAATTTTAACTCATTATTATAAATTCCTATAGTCGTCCCGATCGTCTCCGAGACATCTCTGATCGCTTTAATTTAGACCAAGAAGCGATGTTAGATAACGTCCTCTATGCACGCGCTTACACAAGTAATTACGTAATTTATCATTTATTAAATGCCTTATATTGGAATGTTTTAGGTGAACATCAATTCGAGTTGCTGGAATTTGTTGCGGCGAAATTTCATGAAGAGGCGGGTGTTTTTAAATTACTGGTAATTATTCAGAGTCACTAATTGGTTGAGTGAAGGATTTTGAATTTCTTGAATTCCAGATAATTGACTCGATTATGGCTTTATTTAGAGTTGATTTTAGTGGTCGTGGCGAATTGGCTGACAGACAACAAAAATTAGCTCAAATGTTGTCCAGACTTCAGAAGCTCTCCGAAGGTTGATTCAAAATAAAAAATTAAACTTGAATTTTCAGATGTTTAAATATATAAATTTTTCAATAGAATATAATGTTGCTGTTTTTATTACGAATCAAATGACGTCTGATCCAGGAGCAACTATGACGTAATTTTAAATATAAAACTAAAAATAAAACTATTTAAAATTTTGTTACCATTTAGATTTCAGGCTGATCCCAAAAAACCAATTGGAGGTCATATATTAGCCCATGCATCTACGACACGAATAGCACTTCGCAAAGGCCGAGGGGAATTACGAATTGCTAAGATTTACGACAGCCCTGATATGCCGGAAAACGAAGCTACTTTTGCCATTACACCGGGTGGAATTAGTGATGCAAAGGAATAGTTTTATTTCCCTTTTCAATTTTCTTTTTAAACTATTGTTGCCGTTCATTTAAAACCTAATATAGCCACATTCGACGGTAGATGTTTGCCAACTAATTGGATGGAACATAATTTTTCCAAGTTAAATTTACTGCTAAGAAGTATGAGTCATTCTGAAGACTAAGTAATAAATTCAACTACGCAACAGTTTTATTGCTGAAAAACTAATCACACCAACTTTGAATGAACTGTTGCATTACATTTTATTTATTTTGTTCATTTTTACTTATTGTAAACATTTTTTTAATTTTTTTTAGAAAATCCTTTTAATGTTTTTAATAATTTACATTATATTTATATATCAATTTTTGTATTTTTGATTATTTCAATCGGCTGTACAATTTTATGACATAAAATTTTTTGAATTTTTTCCTAGAAAATTGATTGCACTTAAGATCACTTATCAAAGCACTAATTTTTTACAGTATAAAAACAAATGTGAAAATACTACTATTTTTAAAAATGTTAATTTTTACAGTGTGAATAATGAAGTTAAACTAGAAAGAAAAATAAACTCAAAACAAAGGCAACTCAAATTTATGAAAATAAAATTAAAATGAATGAATAAACGTTATGAAACTCACTGATATAAATAAACTTGACTAGGTCCAAAATCCGTGTAACTTTTCAAAATTAATTTTGTCACTCTTTTAAATATTGTACTAAACTCAAATTTTGGTAGAAAATGGGGTTAAACCCTTAAAGGCATCGGTCGTGACTCGTGAACATGAATAGAATCATAGAATCTTCTCACCATTTAATGGGAGAAATGATTTTAAGTAATAAACATCTTTATAGTACCCTGCAGATCTTGATTTTACCACTTCACGAGTTTACCATGCACTCTAAACCGATAGAGACATGTATATTCCAAGTTTCCGTGATTACTGTGAATCTTTAATTCCAGTATTTTAAAGGCCTTTACTTCAGGATCCTGTAAAAAAAAAAAAATTATTAAAAATCTTGAAATATTTAGCACAAGTGGCAGACGAAACTAAATTTCAGTAGCAGCAAACGAACTGACGGCTCAAGCAGCTATTTTAATTTATTTTGAACGTATAGCTTTTGAAACGTAATGCAGCTAGTTTTGCTTATGGACAGTAAGGTTCCACTAAACACTTCTAACTCCATGAACCTAAAAATTTCAAAGCTTTTCCGCGCGTTTATGGATAGCCTAATTTAATCGTAAATCAATTTTCGTTTGCTAAACACTAAAATCAGTAAATAACGTTTTCGTACAGAGACGTGGAAAAACTGCAAAGGTTCTCCATCGGCGTTGTAACTGTATCGCCCTATGAGTGTTCCGTCTAAGTCCTTTTCATGTTCTAATCCCTATTAAAAAAAATAAAATGAATTTTGTTTCGGATTAAATAAATCACTAAGGTTGTTCAAACATTCTTAGTGGTCACCAACTCGCAAAATAATTTTAATTTTTGCGAATTAACGATCGTTTTATATTAATACGCGTTATATTTATTACATATATGGAGAAATCCTTTGGTGCACTGTCTATATTCCCGTAGGGCGCTAGTGATTGCGGAATATGTTCGATCGAAAAGGCAGAAGGTTGTACCAAACCCATTAATTGTATTACAAGATATCCTTCACTGCCTTTAAAGGCCCAGCAATTCCCTGGTTGAACTCCAGGCTGCCAAAAAAATAAGTTTTATAATCATTAGGACGATTAGATTTTGCTGGAAATGGATAATTTCTACCTGGATAACAATTCTTGGTGAATTCGTTTGGGTCCACATTGGAATTCCAAACCAACTGACTTGAGCACTGCCTAGTTGATAAGTTTCCGAACAACGGGTACTTAACACCGTTCCACCTAACAGCAATAAAAATTTAATTCTAGTACAAGAAAATTCAGTTTACATGTTTATAGGGACAGTCAACTAATCCCTCAAGCGTATTTTAAAATTTTTATATACCCCTTCTGATAACTACTGTGTTATTAATATTTACATTTACGCAACGGTCGACTGTCCCTTAAAACTATATCTTACCGGCTGATTCTAAGGCGTAATCCGCTTGTCCAGTTTTGTCCGCATCGTATTTTGCTAAGGCATCTCTAACAATTGTCCTCACTTCAACCTCTGACAGTTTTCCTCCACTAACAAACGCCGCACCAAGTCTATCCTCTTGCTGCTTCAACGTATCTCTTACAGCAGCTGCGGCAGCTAATCGTGCGACTGCTTCAGCTCGCTGCATTGTTTCTGCATTCATTTCCCCAGACATTTGTGCAGCTGCCGAGTTTAGGTATGCTTTCAACCACTCTTTAAATCCAAGAAATTCGCTTCGTGTTTTTCCTGCGTCAGGACTTTGATGCATTAATTGCATTAGAAGAGCAGCCACTTGGTTTTCAACTAGTACAGGGTCGTAAGTGTTGTTTCTGCAACAGTTTTTATTGGTGACATCAAGACCTGATTGCAATAAAACAATATCTTCCCGCATTTTTTGTAATTCAAGTTCGAGCTGACGTAATCGATGATTGCCTGCTGTATTTTCAGCCTGTTTGGAGTTCCTGTACAAATGGAAATTGAAAATTAATTTTATTCTCTTAAAAGGTGCATCCTCATCTAAAGAAGGAATGGTTAGTCAACAAGTGGTGGACATTCAATGAATAAGGATTAGATATGCAATTGGACATCAAAATCCATCTACATTCCAACTTCATTCATCAGGTTTTCTATCCACACATATTTTACTTGACTATTCCTTCTATTAACTGTGAAGATAACTCTTGAAATATATTTTTGAATAATAACACTGAATTTGCGTAGACTCGTTTTGTGTGCTTTAAATTAATTTTAATACCAATAAGTGCAATTTAAGGGTTCACTTTCGCATTTATTTAATAGGGATGAGGTAGTTCTGTTTGACGAGTTTGGAAAGAATACAACAAACTTCGTAGCTCATCGATATAAAATTATCAGCCACATCATGAGCTCTAGCTAATAAACTGCAGTTTTTTTTGGCACAAATCATAGAAATTGCAAAAAACAACGACGACAAAGCTGCGTATAATAATTCCCTTTTACAGGAAAATTCTGACAAAATACATTGTGTGCAGATCAAGTGGCTAAAATAAACTACGGAAATCATAAAAATCTGTGGGAAAACTGCAGGAAGTGTATAAAACTAGATCAACACAGAAAATAAATTTAAAACTTGGTTTTTACAAGCCTTTCTACTTTTGCTTTTCGCACACAACAATAACACTACGCAAACTCATTGAGGAGTTATCTCGTTGCAATACATTACCAGCTGGTTTTGTAATTCTAATCGTCTTACATTAAATCCTTTTTTGTTCGCTGAAATTCTTCTATTACAATCTCTTGCTGGTTTAAAATTCCTTTAATTTGTTCTTCAAGATTTAGCAAATGTTGATCGTGATTTTCCATCCTGTTATCCCGTTGTTGATCCGTGGAATCGTCCTGATTCATTCTCAACGTTATTTGCAGTAATTCCTGGCTGATAATTGACCGAATATTTTTCTCCGAGTTAACTGAATCCGATTGTTTCACATTTAATGTGATTTGATCAAGCTCTTCACCGACTACAGATCTAACCAGCTTTTCAATCTTGTTGGAATCTTCTTGCTTCAGTCTTAATGAAATTTGTGATAGTTCTTCATTTAAAATTGATCGTACAATTTTCTCTATTTGTTCTTGATTCAAATGGCTAGTTGTTGTTGATGCTTGGACGGGATTCACGGTTTTTGAAACCTGAGGTACAAAATATTTTCCTGATACCACCTAATTAAAAGAGAAAACTCTGATTAAAAGTGTGAACGATTTAAATTGGATATTGATTAAAAAACTGGCTTATTCATTTGAGAAATGAGTAAAAAAAATTTTTTTTGGCTCAACGAAAATATCAAGTCAGGACCACGAAAGTGGGGTGAAATTGAGAAGTTAGGGCTAAGGTAAAAACAGTATTTCTTACACTTTCATTGTTTTTACTGGTCTTCAAAATAGCCAATACAGATATGGCAGTTAAGTATGAGTAATCAGTCCAACTTCTTCCAACTCTACTAAATGAATAAATGGCCTCTAAAATTGACTCTTTAGTTGCGATTACGGCATCTTTGGCACCTTCGAAACTCGTATTTCCGGCATCTAAAAATAAAATTTATTTAATAATTTTCTTTTCAAGTTTGACTTAAGATATTTACCTAGTAATAACAGTAAAAGTAGTAGTATTAAAGGAAGTAATAGCCATTTTTTCCCTATTTTTCTGTAAAGAAAAATGTTGGAAGATAATTAAATCACGATATCCCAAAACCAGTATTTATTCGAAGATAACACACTGTACAGTTAATATACTCTCTATTTAGAAATTTGTATATAAAAAAGGTATGTGTATTATATCCAGATACACTTTTTTGGAATAATCATACCAAGTAAGCTAGAATATATTAATAAATTTTTGAATATATATCGCTCATATTTTTTTTCCACTTATAGACTCTTATAAAACGTTTTGTTGTCCATACTGTTTCCTTGGGCATCCGGATCAATTTCGACGCCACCTGTCAGTAATAACGCCAATGAACACTTGATTTTTATTTTTTTCTAATTATTATATTTTGTGATTAATCCAAAATAAGCCCAACTAATGTGAGATAATGTTAAAAGGTGGCGTTAAAGCAAGTGTATTTTCTATAAGCAAAATTAAAAAATATCTCACCGGCTGCCCCAGCTCAGAATCCAACTGTCCATCAAAAGCACTGAACAAATGATCCAATAAACACACGACCAAAATTTTTGCCATGCTGTTGCGATTGGAAGGACACAGTCAACTGAAATTACAAATTTTGATTTACTCATTTTTTAGAATTATTATATTATTAAAATAGTTTGTGAAATCGCATTTCATATTGATAAGGTGCTCGTATAATGTTGTGATAACAATTAGATTAAGCTCTAGTCAAAACAATCCCAATGTCTGCCTATAAAGCGCTTGCATTGTAGGATGTCACAGCTAGGCTCTGATATGCTAAAAGCATATCAGTTGCTAAATGTGCGATGCAAATATTGCTGAAATATTTCTTATTTGGAGAAAGGTATATGATAAGTCAATGACAATGGGCGTAGCAAACATCAGTTATTTTTTTTTGCTAAATGGTCTAGTTGTTTTGACCACATATCTTGTTAAAATTTTAAAGGACTCTTATAATATAAAAATGCTATAGGCACAAACTCACTAGTTATAAAAATTTAACCTAAATTAAACCAAACGTGAAGAAAGCTTTCTTTAACAACTGTTGATTTTTCCGTACGTATTGGTCGATCATCAAACTCGTCTATTTCAGAATCTGAATCTAAACCTAAGCAGATAAAAAAAATATTTATTTTTATTGCTAATCAGAATTGTAATATTTTTAGTACCATAAGTGAGCGTCCGGTTTATATCGTTTCCATATTGGGTATGACTTTTTCTTGAATACAGAGACGTTGAATTTCCATTTCCGTCAACAACTGACACTAGAGGAAAATTTCAATTTACATTAATTGTATAAAAAAATGCTTCAAAAACTTACTGTGAGGTGGACAATAATTGCCAAGTTTTGATGTAGATGTACTAGCAATGCTTCTAGTTTGGCTAATATGATTTGAAGTTTTAGAAGAAGTGAAGGAATTATTATTATTATAAGTATCTGAAAAAAAATAAAAAAAATTAAAGTAAGAGTAAAGTAACTTCCTTTTTCTTTTTTCCTGATGTAAAAATTCTTACCTACACCAATTGATGCTACAGATCTTAAACCAGGTCTGGACATGTTTGGCGGTAATACCATGTCCGGCGAACTTCTGGAAGAACGATAACTGGCGCTAAAAACGTTAATATTTCAAGCAATTCGTTAGTTAAATATTTATCTAATAATAAATAAATGAGCGGGGAAAAAAACAAAACAAAAAAAAAAACATTTTTTTTTTTCTATTGAGTACACTGGTAGAGAAAAAACATCTTTCCCTTTCACCGGTTCATTTGCCTGACTTAAAACCCAGGTGCAAAATAACACCTGGGATACAAAAAAAAAAGTTTTTTTTCGAAACTCAAAAAGTTGGTTGAAAACTTGAATGAAAGGATTGAGAAAAGAGTGAGTACAGTTACTCATAATTTGAATTAGCAACATAAGGCAAATATACATTGTAAGTCAACAACACAATTTCGTATTACTTGCTTTAAGCGCCCGTTTGGCAAGTTTTCCAAGCCGTTTTACATAAAAATTGTATTCACGTAGACTCGTTACAAATTACTCAAATTTTGCTCAATTTGTGTCGTCAATCAATTAAATACCTTTTTGCGTATGTGTAATCCGTCTTCAATACCACACTAAACCAAAGAACAAATAATTATACATATTGTTTCAAAAAAGTAAAATTAATTACACCCACTCACTCAAGTTCAGATTCATCTCCACTTGAATAATCACTATATTTATTTTTAGTATTCGTCCATGAAGAGGTTAATACACTGTTATTAGCAATGACCCTTTTCTTGGCAATCCCGGCAGAAAATGACGTGCTGGGTATTAAAAATTCTGGTTCTTCTATGGATGGATTTGAAGTTTTCACGAGATGAGTATTCACGCCTATTGACTTCACCGTTCTGGTCTCTGTGTATTGTCGCCAACCGGTCACGGTTTTCGTCGAATGAGACGTTCCGTTGTTGCTGCTATGGCTATAAAAATAAATAAAAGCCACAAAGCGGATTAATTTTCTTTGCTGAAAATGTGGTTCCACACGTGATGGGTTTTTTACACAAAGACAGCATTAAGCAAATTGATTTTAGCCTGTTAAAACAGACTAAAATAATAAATTGATTTTATCACTGTAGATATTGGAAATCCGTTTCCTGGTTTAACTGATAATAAAATTATCTTTTACAAAAACTGATAAAAATAAATGTAGGTCTTTAATGGGCAAGTCAAATCATAAGAGTTACTTTTGTTTTTAAATGTAGATATGCAGTGAAAAGATTAAGTGTCATTTATCTTGAAGAAAATTCCCTTTTCAAGATACTTCCTTAAAGCCAAAGTTGGTTGGAGAAACCACTTCAAATATTTACGGATTACGCCCTTAGTAAATTGTAAATTCACCCTAGATGTCGCTTAATGGTCAATCAATAAAAGTTTAACTTAAAATTCATGTTAAGCAAGCATAATTTGTCCCCAGTTAACCTTCATTTAACCTGTCCCAATGTCTTCCAACACAATTCATGCTTGTATATTGCGCTAGAATTCATTAATGATTTAAAAATTAAACAAAAATTTCAGAGCTGAAGTTTACAATTATTACTTCCAAGATTAGGGATTCGCTTAAAATAAGATTTTTGAATTCAAGGACACCGAAATGAACCAGGAATAACGTGTTCTAGTGCCTTAACTTTTAACAATAGCAAACATCCACTACTCCTGATGTCCTTGCGAAAAATTAATTGCTTCATTTTGTGTCACGCATTGCTTGGAAATTACTTCCCTGCCCCAATGCGGGGCATGTTTCATAAACGATTTTAAACCTGAACTTTTACATCTGGGATTTTTTTAAAAAAAATCATTTTAAATATCCCTAACTCTAGACTTGTGATTTCTTGTTGGATTTAGAAATGTTTCATAATTACTATTGTTTTTTAGTTCTAAATTATAAACATTTCCAAGTGATTTCACGAGGTTACTTTAAATACAAAAGTGTAGGTTTAGTAGCTGAAACATGAACTGAAGATGAACTTGCAATTATTTCAAAATACAAACCTTAATGATTCGGAAAGTAAACCCGTTGGATAATCCCCACTTTTCAATCCAGTATCCCCACTCTCCACAACCTGTGTATGGTTATGAGAATGATGCTTGTGGTGATGATGTTGTTTCCTAAAAGCAAACAAAATAAAATGAATTTGATCCCCTTACTTCTCCAATATCAATAATAATACACTGCATGAATCAGCACTAAATAAAAAAACAGAGGACAACCATTTTGTCTCGTCTCACCATTCACTTATTTCCTGTTAGTCATCAGTTGATCATTCCAAAGACATAAATACGTTAAGAAAACCTATTGTCACCCAATCTTAGCAGGGCAGTGACTTTGAACACTAGATATTCAACAGTCACTAGATCACTGGCACTTGTGCAAAGAGAACATAAAAATATTTTCAGGTCTCTTGCCAAGGTTCTAATATTAGATGGACCAACCAGACTGAGGGAGATATTAGTTGGAAGACCTCATACGTAGGTTCAAATGCCAGGATTTGAATTTTTTTATACTGGAGTCTTTTTGAGAATTATTTTGGGATTGGAAAAAAGCCGAAAGTGTATCAAAATTTTTAATTTATTATAGTCCAAAGTACACTATTTTAACTCAACTTGGAATTATTGTTTGTATTAATGTAAACCTTAAAATTTAGTTGTTGAGTTTTTGAATTTGATTCAGAACTAGTTTAATTTTTTCCGTTTCTACCCTTTCAGGTGAATTATGATAATTTGAGAATTAACAGTCTGGTCACACAAGTGGATAAGTAGGATGAAATATTTTCATATTCTCAAGGTAAACAACCATGAAATAGGTTTGAAAATAAAAACGTTGCATCATCACCCAACCTACACTTCAGAATTAGCTAGTCAGTTGATTTAAGATTCACGATTTGTACAACCTTGTTATGGAGAAAGTTTCTTAATATCTTTCTATACTTTATGCAGGTAGGGGTTTTTCTATAGGGTCTCTGGTTTCCCCTGCAATGCCTTTTTCAAAATACTAAGAGATTTTATCTTTCCTATCATCCTAATCTCTTCCAATATCGCAAATAGGCTCAGCCTCGTTATCTAATATTTATTATTATTATTACTTATCACAACTGCCAACCAACTCTTCTGCTTCAAAAATATGTTAAAATTGTTTTGTCCATTGCAATACAATTTTTAATTAAGTGTAGGAGTATATGACTTAGTTTTTGGTCAGAAGTTAATTTTGCCACTTATACGTTTGAATATTTTTAGTCTTATTTTAACAGTGTTTGTAGTCAACTACTATTCAAACGGTTCAATAGCAAGTAATAATTACAGCTTGATGGTCTATGTATACATTTTTGGGCATTTAATAATATTAAGTATGATCATTAACCCTTGACTAGCAATTTCTAGCTTGAAAGATTTCATTCAAAGAAAACTAGCACACGAAAGTTTATTTTCGACTCATTTTAAAAATAAGAATGAATCATTCAAAATTCAAGGGGGGTAAACTGGTTTTCAGGGAGGTTTGACAGATATTTGAGTCTTTTTTGTGGTGTTTCAAGAGTTTAGAATTAGGTCAGTTTTTTATACATTAAATAGTGGTGAACTACTGAATAGAAATTAGTCTTGAACAGTGTTTAAACAAGAACCAGTCATTCAATTTAATTAAAATAAAGACCAAAATAAATAAAAATTTTCACTTTCATAGCCTCAATAAGCTGAATTATTTATTTATTATTGCTTAACAGTGTAATAACAGGAAGTAAATCTTTTGTAAATCTTTTATTCAAATAGTAACCTAAAAAATAGTTGTGTTAGTTGTCGTGGTAGTTTGCGTCAAGATTAAAAAAGTGTTTTAACAACTAAATTTATGCATGTACTTAGAGTATCTATCACTTCATCTAACTAATACCTCACAACTTAATCAAAACTTCATAACTCACATTCAAACCCACTTCATCAACACCACCCAGCTTTATCCCTCTCCAAACTGGCAACTATCCAGCTGTGTACTTGTAACATTTGCTGCTTCCATCCTCACCCACATGCCAGTAGTTGCATAACATTCTAAAATGGAATATAAAAAAATTCTGATTTTCTATTCAGATTGACTTTCACCTAAATATCAATTACGTAATAATTAATTAAAATAGAGTCGATTTAATGTAAGTTTTATTTTGGTTACATGTTATTTTGCCCGTTTAAAAAAAAATCAATGCTAAAAGAGCAGCACTTAAGTGATAAAAGTCATTCATCAATGTTCATGCGCTGCATTTTTACACCAAATTGAACCACACCTATATTGATCTTTACATGTACATAATCCTGCGAGTTCATTTGTAGAAAAAATATACAAGGAAGGTGTAGAAATGAATAAGTTCAAAACAGCTATTTTAACAGATGTTAAAGCTTTGATTGAAATTATAAAGGAATTTAAATGTGTTTCAAATTTATTGACTAGAATTTTAGTCGTTTGTATGTTTATACTGATTCTGAACAACACTGCTGACTCTTAAACACAGTTAAATCAGAAGTGAAATGAAGTGACGCAAATTTAACTCAAGTTAAACCTTGTTTAACAGATTGAAACTGTAAAATAATAACTGTAAAGTAAAATTACCTGTTATTATTATATGTTAAACGGTATTGACTATGCTTTAAGGCAGATTTTGATAATTGTATGTCATTTAAAATGTGTTTAATTTGCGTTTTTGTTACTTAAAGGGCTTTAAACCTGTTTAAACATGTTTCCGTGTACGAAATTTAATGATATTGCTAAGTGTTAAAACTCTTTGATCAATGCATCTTTGACCGTCAAATTTGTGTTTCAAGTGCGGTGAAAGCAATAATTTAAATTTATACCATTCATAAAAACTTTCCAATTCCTGGTTCGACTCAAAACTATGTTAAACGAAGGTATTAAACTACGAGCACTTTGCTTTTAACAAACTTGTAAACACATATTATGTATTAAAACACTTCTAATTAATATAACACCACCAAAATCCTTTAATAAATGTAAAATAAACATTTAAACAAGAATTAAAAAACAGCTATAAAATGTTAAAGCTTATTAGTTTCACTATGAAATACCTTTTCTACCCCATTTAAATTTTAACTTGCATTATACAGCTATTCGTTGTTGAAACACTCTGTATATCCACTTGAGGTTTACGTTTTAAAAACATTATTCTTTTAACATTAAAAACATTTTAGACACCCTATAACCTTTAGCACAACCATTTCCTCTCGATTCGAAACCTCAACCTGTACAAACTTACTTTTTATTTCCCGCTTTACCATCAGTTGAATCGTCATGATCACAGTCTCCTCTACAGGCACTTCGTAATGTCATAGTTCTTGACATTTTTGATTTTTTTTCGGATCACTCACAAGTTCCAAACTAAGTCCTGACACTCCCTTATAACCTCCGATCACAGGAATGCAATTGACAACTATTCAAATTTACGAATCTGAAATACTTTATCACCCTTCATTTTCAGTGTTGTTAATAAACCTTATATCCCTCATCTGGGTTGATCAAGTTTGAGTTACGTAGTTACTCGATTCTACGCGTCCGTTCGACTCATCGCTTGTGGTCTGTATATCTATATCCAACACGCATGTGTCGGATGACGTCATTTTGACGTGATTTATGGGGAACCAAAATGGCAGCCTGGAGTCTGATAACGTGGAGATTGTTTGCCATCTGATGGCGGATTATTTTAACATTCTCAATGTCAAATTTCATTGTTACCGTTACTTTCGATATTTACTTCGGCACTTTTACTTTTCAGATTGGGTTTTAACGGAGGTTACCTTAACCAAATTGAAACCACTTCATGGACACTTTCAACACGTAATAATTTGAACACCAAACGAAAATTAGGAATTGATTATTGACTAACCTTAATTTGTTTATTGGAGTCAATTCGTCCGTTGGTTTGTCCTGAAACATGTATGAAACCTGTATTTTTCAGGTATTTGCACGCGCTAGATCGACATCGAAGGTCTTTTAACTCGGTTTATTGCCGGGTGAGGTCGCCCCAACTAGGATGAAATGAAATGAATTATGGGAGTCAATTTATGATTGGTGAATATGAGATCGAGTAAAAGATTCCTTAGCAACCGTTGCTACAACAAAAAATAGTTTGAGTGCTAACATGTCCTACAGAGATTTGAGAAGTAATTTCTATGATTTTTAAATGTTAACAAAATTTTAAACAAGTATTGTTTGTAGACTTAACCGAAATGCTGCGAGCGTTGGGCTTCCCACGCCTTATTTCAATGGAGAACTTTCGCAATCCCAATTTTCCTCTTGTAGCAGAAATAATGCAGTGGCTTTCAAAACGGTATTAATTTAAAATTATTGTTATAAATAATCATTAAATTATTTTAAACGTATTTAGGTATGATCCTAATGCTGATTTACCTACTGACATTGACACAGAACAAGACAGAATTATTTTCGTCCGATCAATGGCTCAATTTATGGTAAATGGAAATCAGAGGTTATAATAGAAATTAAGTATTAAATTGAAATAATTTATTTAGGCATTGAAAGCTCATGAAAAACTGAATACTAAAAAATTATACCAAGCTGATGGGTACTGTGTTAAAGAAATGTTAAAGTTAATTACAGTCATGTATAATGCAACAAAAATTCATCATGACGATGAAGAAGATGTTAACAGTGAGAGTAGTTCAATGACTCTTGGTTTTGATGCCCTTTCAAAAGTGAACTTTTATCAATTTGTTTTATTTTATAATTGACTGGTATTTTAAATATAGCTTTCAGATGTAAAGTCAACAAGGCAGTTGGCATCAGACATCACGATAAAAGGAGCTTCACTTTATGATTTGCTTGGAAAAGAAGTTGACTTGAGGGTAAATTGATTAAGAATTGCAAAATATACAATGGAAATATATTTTATTTTAATTATTTATTTTTAGGAAATGAGAACTAATGTAATTGGAAGGCAGTTGGAGATAATTGAAGTAGAAAATGGAATGAGAGCTGCTATTAAAGCAGTTGAAGTAAGGTTTATATTGAAGTAAACAGAGTCAGAAAGTTTCAATGTCTAATAATTTTTTTGTTTTATAACTGATGTTGTAACTTGCACTTAAGACCATTCCACATATGCCCATATTGTTAAATTTATTAGTTTCCAAAGTTCATAAAAGAACCTTATTTCTATAACTTACATTCCTAGTTGAGACAAAAGTTTTTTTTTGATATAGCCAGTAAATGACAATTACCTGACTTTTATTACGCGTTTGCATTTTACATCAAATCTAAAAAATGTAGTTTTCTAATCAGATGTGGAATAGGTGTTTTGCTACAAAGAAAATAGGGTATTAAATAATTCGTGAAAGACTGGCATGTTTTATAACATATGTAGGTTGTATATATTACCTTTTATACCATATTCTGGTCAATAACCCCAACTCAATTTCATCCACTTCCTGCTTCTCTCCCAATTATGCAATTATAGCTTCACCCATTCAGCATCAATCAAATGTAGATACAATACCCACGTTAAAGTTATTATTAAAATCTTTTAACTGTCATACTATTAAAGTACAGATCAAAAAAAATTTTACAAAAATTGCATCAGTTTGTTTTTCTTAAAGGAGGAAATCAAGAAAACCAATGAAGCTATTGAAAATGTAGCATCCGATGAAGCTAATTTAGAAGCTAAAATTGAGAAAAAGAGAAGTGAGTTAGAGCGTAATCAGAAGAGGCTTCTAACACTTAAGAAAGTTAGGTAAGATTTGAAATGGTAAATATTTCATCTAAAACGTTTTCTGATCAATGATTTTTTTATAGACCAGCATTTATGGATGAATATGAAAAATTAGAAGCTGAATTGAAAAAGTATTATGAAGCTTACATTTTGAAATTTCGCTGTTTAACTTATTTGGAGCAATTATTAGACGAATTGGAAAGGGTCGAGCAAGAGAAATTGGAGGTTATACTAATAAATTATTGTGAGAGGTGTAATTTGTAAATGTAATCTTTTTGAGAAGGAAAGAGAAGTATCAATGAAACGGATGGTAGAACAAATGAAAAGAGAAGAATTACTAGGCGCTGACGATTCTAGCAATTTAGTTCATAATGTAGAAGTAGGAGATGAAATAACTGATGGACGACCAGTAAATGGACCAGTATTACGACCCGGTAAATTATTTTAAAAATCTCAGGGAAAAAAATGTATGAATAATAACTTTGTTTAGCAGGTGACGGTGGAAAAGACACAGCCGCAGCAACAAACAGGAAGATGTTTGGTTCAATGACTGCAGGAGAGGACGATGTAAATATTTTGGTTACTTTCTAGAATGAAAACACTTTTGTTTTAAAGTGGATCATAAAACAAATAATGGGTGTGTAAAAACAATATTAGTCATTTAATCGATTCGTCTAAAGGTGGGTCTGGTATAATTGAAAATTCGTCTATTTTTACTGTTGTTGACTGATGTGCCAGTCAGGGTGGTGAATACCCCGCATTATAACCTTAAGTCTATTGCGGAAAGTGAGAGTATGTTTGATGTCTTGTATCCTTGCCACACATGATCATAGTACAAGAAATACTATTTTCTTGACATAACTGCTTCAAAAAAGTACGAGTGTTTTTGGTTCGTTAAGGACTTGTACGAAATTTTACTTAACACAAAGTTATAATCAATGTTATTTTTCAGGAAAGTGCCGACAGTTTGGGGTCTGACAGTGATTTGGACTTGGAAGGTGATGGAGGAGCTGATATTGACGCTGTCTCCGATTTCGGCAGCGATGACGAATTGCAATTAAATGCGGACTTAACAACTAGTACACACAAACCGAAAGCCCATCAAAAAGAACATGTTGAGAGTGATAACGACTTTTAAATTATTGATATATAACCTACTTTTAATTTACCATAGAAATATTTGGTCCCTTAAAGTCAACAATCACCCATTGCAAAACAATACAAACAGCCGTACAAAATCTCATTTGTTCAGTTTAGTAGTCAGTGTACCCTGGCATTGGAAAAGTAACTGCAAATTTTTCAACTTCATTACGCAGTTTCTTAATACTCTCCTTGAACTGAGCGTTATTGGCCAAAACTTCATTATATTCTTTTAGTGTAGGGCCACTAGCTGCCTTAATTTGCAATGCCAGTTGAATTCCTACAAATTAAAATTTAAAAAGTCAAAGCAATAGATTGAAGGTTCGTCTTACTGTAAATACCTTTATCAATAAAATCAACTACTTTCTCAATATCATCTTCTTTTAAGTTCCTTGTTGTAAGAGCAGGAGTTCCTAAGCGAATACCTCCAGGGTTGAGGGCACTTTTATCACCCGGTACAGTGTTCTTGTTGCAAGCAATTGAGATATGTTCCAATACTTTTTCCACTCGAGCGCCATTGATTGATTTGGCTCGAAGATCAACCCATACCAAGTGATTGTCAGTTCCACCTGTAATTTGAACAACGTAATAGGTCTAAAAGAATAATCCCTATAAAATTCAGATTGTAAGTATCTGTACTTTAATTATCAAGTTAAGCAGTATCATTTGATTAGTTTATGTTGCTAAATAAATTTTAATTTAGATGCCAAATAACTTTTAATTTTTTTTAAATTTATGCAAGATTAATGAAGACCCAGAAAATTCTTTAACGGAATGGAAACTGTACAAAAAAGGGATTTCGAGTAAGTTTACTTACCAGTCACACATTTGTAGCCCTTATCTTGTAATCCTTTAGCTAATGTCTTTGCATTAGCTATGACTTGCTTTTGATATTTAACATATTCTGGGGTTTTAGCAAGTTGCATGGCAACGGCAATTCCTATGACAGAATAATTAGTCAATATAGAATGAAGTTTGTATACTTCGTATTACCTGCAATGGCATTATTATGAGGTCCACCTTGCAAACCAGGAAATACTGCCTGATTGATTTTGGATTCAAAATCATACATAACCTTTTCTCCACTTTTATTAATTGATTTGACACCTTTGCGGTAAAATATAATACCAGCTCTAGGTCCGCGGAGTGTTTTGTGTGTTGTTGTAGTTACAATATGGCAATACTCAAATGGACTTGGCACAACTTTAGCAGCTACTAGCCCACTAATATGGGCCATGTCTGCCATCAAATAGCAACCATTGTCATCAGCTATTTCACGGAAACGTTTGTAATCTAGGTTCCTTGGGTAGCAGGATACACCTTTATTGAAATAAAAAAGATTTAAAATATATTCGGGGTTTGATATCAAGAAGCAAGCACCTGCTATTATCAATTTTGGTTTGAATAATCGGGATGTTTCAGCCAGTTTATCATAATCAATGAGTCCAGTTTCAGGGTTTACTTTGTATGGCATGGATTCGAAGAATATGGAAGTAGCGGAGATCTTTTTAGTAGCTGTCATGTAGCCATGTGTTAAATGACCACCGTCGGGTAGATCCAAACCTAAAAAATATAACTCATGGTAGAAATTAAAATAAATCAGTTTGTTCAGATTCGTTCCAATAGAGATCAAACTGTTGTTCAGATCGGGATGGATACAAGGAAGAAAACTAACCTAAGGCAGATCAACCCAAAAGAGCTTTCTTTGCAAATTTTTTTAACGGGCTCTGGTTTGCTTGCCATACCATCTTCTAAAATGAACTTAAAACTATTCATTCTTCTGATGGTTTGACATTATTGCCAAAGCCATGTCCTTATTTGCTAGAAAGTTTGACCTCTACCAACAAGTTGTATCAATGGGAATTAGGAGTGCAAGATGTAAGTTATGTTTAAAATCAGTTTGCACAAAGTCTCCGTAAGGCTAAAACAAAAATATTATTCGGAAATATGTACCCATAATTCGTCCATGTGGTTCTACAATGGCTGTATAAACAGCAAAATTGGCTGGTGAACCCGAATACAGTTGGACATTGACACCCCATTCTGCAGGGTCAAGGCCATATGTTTCAAGAGCTCTTTTTTGGCACAGTAACTCGATTTCATCAATATACTCATTTCCTCCGTAATATCTGTCAAAAAAAGTAATTAGTATTAAAAACTAGTAATGGAAAAATCCTGTAATTTATATATTAAATTTCTAATCTCTAAAGACTCAGCCAAGTCAATATTAAATTATAAGTTCAAAAAAACTTGCCTAATTTAAGTCTAATTTTACAAATCTTTTTCCGCCTTATGGGTACAAAATTTTCAGAACAGACAAGGAAACTATTTATTGAACTTTACCTTCATGGATTTTAGAAATAGATTTAATCTGTTCCCTGATAAATTTGTGTCAACGACTTTTCATTTAATTATCTTATTCAGAAAAAAAAAAAAAATCAATGACATGCTCTTACTTATAAGAATGAACTTGTCATTGATTTTTATTATAAACTTTATTTATTTTATTATTGTTATGTATATTGAACTTTATAAAAGTTCAATATACTTTGCATTTAAGTCTGGAATTACCTAACTCCTGGATAACCTTCCGAATATTTATTGTGTAGACAACTTGATAGTGACTGAAGTACAGCTAAACTCGTGAAATTCTCTGAAGCAATCATTTCTAAACCACTTTTTTGCCTTTGCTTTTCTTTTTGAATGATAGAAAATAACTCCGGATCCACGTCGGGTAAAGGTTTGTTCCATTCTAGTTCTTTATGATCAGATGCCATTATTATTGAGGGTATTGCACGTTGGTTCTGCAAAAATGATTTAAAAATTTCAATGCTTACAGGTGGAAAAAACTTAATTTAAATCGTTATCTAACAAAGTTCTGAAGTTTGTCAAGCGATGTCATTTATTATTGATAAAATTTATCGCTTTAAGATTTTAAACGTTTCATATAAAGGTATTAAAATTCTTACTAGTGCAGTTGTTTGGGTTTCGAACGAACGAGCAGCAACAAGTTGTTGTGTAGGAAATAATTTTTGATTGACAGTTGCCACCAAGCGTGGCCACGTCAAATAGAGTCGCCCAATCAGCATCGTGATCTGGAAAGAAGGAATAAGATACCAAAAAAAAAAATATTATAGATTGGTGCTGATAATTTTTATTTCAACAACTTATTAAAACATTTCAAGTTATTATTTCTGTATTGCGTAAAACTGTCGCTAAACCGGTTATGACGTAACTTAATCAAGAAGAGCCATTTTGGGTCCAGGTTTCGGTGTTAAATTTAATAAAAAAATATTTTCTGAGCAACCTTTATAAGAAGTGAAAATAGTAACCAATATTTTAAAAGAATAGTCATTTCTAAATCTAATTTTGAGTAACATTATTATATGAGGAGCAAAGTGAGCACCATTTTGGTTCCTGTATGTCATATACACTTTTTTTCCCCAACAATACGTCAATGCTTAATACTCTTATCAAAAAGCCCGGAAGGGCATGAATGTATGCAACAAATGGATTGGCAAGGCCAGGAAGCTTAAAAAATGAGTCGAACCTCTCCGACTAGGTCAAGGTGGACAGGAAATGTCGCCTATACAAAACCTAAATATGAACTACCGCGTATATTATAATTAAAAAAATAACGCATTCTCACAATCTAAACGTCAAACTTACAATAATTCAATTCATCGCATCCCAGCCCATAAAATGAACAATTTCTCAATTCTAATAAACCGGAAACGACGTCATCCGGTAACGCGTCTAACCGCCGCACAGCTTGAACAAGCTTGACTCGCTTCCCATACTGCACCGCGATAGAGGCCAAGTCGGACGTAGTATAGACGTTCCTGCGTATTGCAATATTTTCTGTTTTCGTATGTACGAAATCTGTCAACGATCGCGAGATGGAGGCAATGTAAACACAAGTTTTGTATGCAAAAACTAGTAGACAGCGCGGACGTAATCACTGAAGGATTGAAGGCAGGCATACTAAGCCTCATGAACCTCGCAAGCCAAGGAGGGGATCAGTCCAATGGTGTGTTTTTCGTCAACTTCAACCAGGACAGCACGTAAGTATTTTTAAAAGAAAGGTAGAAATCCTTGGCTTTAGTTAATTTATTTAAAACAGCGCTACCAGTTTTTGTTTAGTTTCAGGTGTATGTCATAGGAAATAAATAGATACGCGATTGCATAGCTGGGGCATTACACAACGTGTTTTAAATTGTAGGCAAAAAGTGACAGATGGTGAAGGTTTGAATGTGAATTTTTTATATTCAAAATGAATTCGAGGTCGATAAGTTTGGATTTAAGTTCCTAATGATTTCGGATGCACTTTATTTCTTTTTTGTGTGTTTTTCGTTTTTTAAATTTAATTTCGTGGTATTTTGTATGTGTAGTTATTAATTTTAACACTGGGAGGCCATGACATTTGTTAAATCCTGAAACTGAGACTGAAATTCGAAAAACCTTGAAAATTTTAATAAGGAAAGTTGATTCAAGGGTTTGGGTTAAATTTAAAGTAGATTTAAGAAAATGTTAGTCAAGGACAATGCATTCAATCAAGAGTTTTATTGTACATTTTTTAATCGCGTTTCGTTTTATTTTTAGATCCCTGGCTGTTGGTACGAAAAGGGGGTACAAACTATTTTCCCTCAACTCGGTAGATAAGCTAGAAAAAATATATGAGAATGGTAGGTAGTGACGTTATATGATATTGACTTGTCTTTAGGTTAACGACATTTTTACGTTAAAAATGAGCCAAGTTCATTACTGATAGAAATGAAATATCTGAAACAGAAAATGAACTTTTACTTGATTACATTTCGTGTTTTTTTAATAAGTTGCCCTTGAATAACCTTTAAGGGTGCCCTTATTTAGGAAATAGAAAGTTTAGTAAACTGTAAACAATTTTTTTAATTACAAATTTTATTCGTGTAGTTTTACAAGTGAGCGATAATTGACCTGGTTTTAAGTCAACTGTGTCCAAACAAGTCGCCACTTTCTAGGAAGTTTGTTTTGCTTTTTATTATTCATTGTCTGCCTTATTGGCATACATGAATAATTAAGGGAAATAAAACTATGGTTTAACATAGCTAATAGTACGGAAGGGGCAAAATGAGCTCTTTTAAATTTTTAAACTTTGTAAATGGAATTCTGGGTGAATGACCTAGAGGTACGAATCTTAAGATCAACAAGTGTGAGACAAGAAGTTATCCAGGAATGTTTGCCAATAGCTTGTTGATTTAATCTGGCATCATAAGAAAAGTCAATCAAAGCGAGTTTTTGTTTATTCAATTGGCGGCTAATATATTTTCTCTGCCTTGGAAGTTAAAGGTTAAAGTGAATAAACCTTCCTAAATTAATTGGAAGTTCAAATCCATAAAAATCTTAAAGATTTACGCAACAACAACCTTATACTTCAAAGTGATACAAGAAGTGACCTACATTTATGTGGTTATAAATAAGTTTTAAGAGCTGAAATGATTTCCACTATTTTATATATATACAAAATATATCAAAATGAATTACAAGGTTTGTTATTACGTAGAAATGATATTGTTGAAAGAAGACAAATTGAATTTTTAGACTACAGCTGTAACGGAAAACTACCCCAATTTTTTTTAAATCGAATGCATAGAACAATTACCGGAAGAAAATTTTCTTTTTCTATGTCATCCCCAATAAGTTTATAAGTTAATTTGCATAAACTTCATGGTGTTTTATTGAAACTTCAATAAAACACTTGTTTTCTCCAATTCATACAATTCTGTTAATGTGTTTTTTTTATCCCTATCCGCTTCTAGAAGGTAAAGCATCTCCCGGTTTAGTCAGAGAAACTAAAGTTTTTAGTTTAAAAGTTAAAACTAAGACTGCTGTTAATCCTATCAAAACTGTAACTACGACTTCTACGTATTGGAGTAAAGGACTTGGTAAGATGACCTTCTGGCGAAACAAAACCTTTAATAATCTTCGTGAATTGTAACTAAATTTTATTAAATTCGGTGACGGCATAAAAATCCTAAAATTTATCGAATAAAACTGTAATTTTTTTTAAACGTTTACTTGCAGATCTTGAAGAAATCTTCATCGTGGAACGACTTTTTTCGAGCAGCTTGGTGGGGACTGTTAGTCTTTCGTCACCTAGAAAGTTGTTCGTGAGTCATTTCAAAAAAGGAACTGAAATTTGTAACTACAGTTATGTGAATACAGTTCTCTCTGTCAAACTAAATAGAATAGTAAGTTCACAGTAGCGTGGCTTTCATTATTCTAAAAGTTAAACTTTTTTTGTCATTTGAACATTACAAAATCTGCATTCCTTCACATCTCAATAAATGTCTATTTTTGTATTTGCAGCGACTTGTGGTATGTTTGGAAGAAAGTCTGTACATCCACAATATAAGAGATATGAAAGTACTTCACACAATACGTGATACCCCGCCAAACCCACAAGGTTTATTTGCCTTGTCTAGCAACCAAGAGAATTCATATCTTGCTTATCCTGGCAGTAACACTACTGGTGAAGTCCAGATCTTCGATGCCGCAAATTTGGTATTGTAATTACATTTTTAATTATTTCCTATTTACTTCAATAATTAATATTAATTTTCAGCAAGCTAAAGTGATGATCTCAGCTCATGACAGTCCCTTGGCAGCACTTGCTTTTAATCCATCAGGCACCAAACTTGCAACAGCATCAGAAAAGGTGAACACCCCTAATTTTGGAAATAAGTTAATTAATTCATTATATTTAATTTACAGGGAACTGTAATACGAGTCTTTGATGTCCAAGATGGTACAAAACTTTTCGAATTCCGTCGAGGAGTCAAAAGGTTTTTAAAAATTTGCTTAGCCTGAAGGCACAAAAGAATTGCAAAAGAGTAATTTTCCAAAAAACTTCTTTTGCAATTTTTTTTCCAGGATGCAGGTGGATGAATGAACTCATTCAAACTCCTCCTCCTCCTCCTCTTCCAACACTTTCCTCATTTTTTTATGTTTATTAGATGCGTCACCATCTATTCATTGGCCTTCAGCGCAGACTCTGTATTCCTATGTGCTTCCAGCAACACAGAAACCGTTCATGTGTTCAAATTGGAAGACCCTAGTGAAACAAAACCAGCCGAAGAACCCCAAGGATGGATGGGGTTTTTCGGAAAAGCCCTTATGTCATCTGCAAGTTATTTGCCAACCCAAGTGTCAGACATGTTGAATCAAGGAAGAGCCTTTGCTACTGTTCATTTACCATTTTCAGGATTGAAAAATGTCTGTTCATTGGCAATGTAGGATTTTATGCAAAGATAAAAGTGAAAGTGTTTTTAATGTAAATAAACTTTTTTAGGATTCAGAAGACACTGCGAATACTTGTTGCATCTGCTGATGGGTATTTGTATATTTACAATCTGGATCCTAATGAAGGTGGTGACTGCACCTTGCTAAAGCAACATAGGTAATGTTCTAATACGGTGGCACGCTTTATGTTTATTGGAAATCAAATTTCAATATTGAAATTTTTGCCCTTTGAAAAAGATTTCAATTTAATTCTTCACCCAATGATTTTCCCCAAAGTTACACAAAAGAATAAAAAAAACCCTTGTGTTCGTTCATGATTGTAAATCTTATTTTTGAAGGTTGGATGGAAGGCAAGATGCACCTTCACCCACTCTAGCTGAAGTTGTTGCACCAGTAACAACTTCAGAGAAAACGTCCGTATCATCAAGTCCAAGTTATGCATCAACAGTCCGCAAATCTGATGACACACCACCAGTCACAGGTAATGTATCTTATATGTAGCACTTGACACTTTAATCCCACTTGTTGCTTATGCTTATTAACTTTCCCCTTAGCTAGTTATACTCAGGAGGGAAGTTGGGCTATTAGACATACTTATTGTTATTTGTCGCGAAATTAAATCTTATTGAATGACTAAATAAAATTTAAAGTAAAATGTCGTTATTAAAAACTACATTTTACGTTCTAGAAGTTGCATACATTAGTGGGTAGTAGTTTTAAGAGTTAATATACTTACGCAGTTTAAAACCAAAGAAGTTATTTTACATTGAACATAGACATTATACCCAAGAAGCCTTATTTGATTAAAGACAAATTTTAGTAAACAAGAACACAATCATAAACATAATATTAATATCATAAACATATTATTAATATTTTATTAACCCAAAAATGGAATGTTACCAATGGAACTGTAATAGTTTATTAAAGATTTTGGTAGAGTGGAGGGGCAAAAAACATATCAAGATCTGAAAAATAAAATGACAAATGGCATTTTATGTTCTCGTCTGTCTTTTAAGATGTTACCTGTGTGCGTAAAAGGTACAATGTCTAAATACCAATTTGAAGATCTGATCATGCACAATTACTTTACAGTTTCACTTTTTTTAAAAGCTTAAAATTTTTTAATTTATGTCGTCTGTAAATAAAATGTGTCTCTTTTCTTTCGTGGTTAAGTTAGTCTTATCTGTACCTTGAAAGTTATTGTGTGTCCTTGCAACTGCATTATTCTGCTTGGGGATGATGCAGTACATGTATATTTAGTATTACAGGGTCTCACTATCGTTTCAACTTTGTTGTTCCCTAATGTTGCTTGTCTAACTTTTGAGTTCATTGTAGTTGACATTGACATGTTCTTGAATTTCACTTAATTTCTAATAACATAATTTCACTTTTTGTTTAATGTTGCGCCGGGATACAAATACACACCTATACATTTCAGGATGACATAAAACAAATTTCTTTGGTTTTGACCCATTTACGCATCTAATAGAATAATTATGCAACTTCGGTAGATTGTTAGTTAAATGGCCCTGCTTATTTTAAAACCTCACTGCATAATTTGTTTTAAATTAATTTTTTAAATATGCATGTGGGCACGTTTAACTTATATCGAGCATGTAGTACTGACGTTTCGCACCTCTTGACACAAGCACGAGGCTCGAAACTTAGTGAATGCCATTTATTGAAAGGAGTGGTAATTATTTTTCCTTCCTACACTGATTTGCCCCCTGTGTCTCTGGTCGCAGGCTTGCCGAGCTACGCAAGAATAGTGAAGGGGGATTCGAGTGTCCACTCAGCATCAGGTTTGTATGTTGTTTCGGGCACGTAATAACATTGGTTTTTTGGTTGGTGGAAAAGCAGAGGTGTTTAAAACCTGGGATATTTTTGTTTTGAATATTTTTTCTTCTAATTTTTTATAGTGGCTGTAATAACTGTAAGTGTAAGTTTATTTCCTAGTTTTATTTAAAAACTTGGAATAATTGTCATATTAAATTTGAAATTATTCCTTGTTTACTTTTTATTTATAATTTTATTTATTTTGATTTTTACAGATTTTTTTTAACCAAGATTTTTGTGATTTCATTTCAATAGTTTATTTATATTTCAGAAGGTGAAAACTTTCAAGAGATGACAAGTCCGACATCCGAATCTCCAATAAAGGGAAATCTAAATTTGGATGATGAAAGTGAATTTCCTCCAATGACTCAGAAGAATGACTGAAGATTTATAACAATAAAAAATGGAACTTTTTTTCTGAGGGAAAATAATTTATATAAAAAAACTATAAAAAAAATATGGCAAGTGACAGTGGACTGATTATACAATTTCCCCGATGCGACAGTGTTGAGTGGTTTTTTTTGTACAAAACACTGCTCTGACTGCAGAGCACTGTGGTTTGTAATTTTAACTAATGCACAATTTGCACAAATTGTACTTGAACCAGCATATATCACTATTGTAGATTTTTCTTTTTATTTACATGAAATTAGTTGCTTGGAAGTTTTTTAAGCTCAGGAAATGCATTTAAATGTGAATATTGGCTCTATATTTGAAATGGAAGATTTTCTAAAACTTTTTGTTGTAATCTTAAAAATAATCATTCCAACAGATTAATTAAAAGTTCTTTTCTAAAAATTATTTTTTTGCAATTTCGGTATTAACAAAAGCATATAGAAATATATATGAAGGTGTGTAAATTTCTATATCTTGCTTTAGGTATGTGGTAACTTTAATTTTTGCACCAAAATAAATATCTGAAAAAAAAATGTATTTTTGGTAAAATTAACATTTAACTAAAGTATCCTTTTAAAAAAGGAGTTGTAGTCCCTTTTGTATTTAGAATTTTTCTTTTTATTTGGCTGTAAATAACACTGCATATGTCAGCCTACTTAAATGTTTACGTAGCTTGTATACGATAGTTTCTTTTTTTTTAAAATAATTTTCTTATCTATGATTTTAGTAATTTATGATTTTACTGTATATACCTGTAATGGTTAGCTTATAACCATAATTTAAAACTTGTTTAATTACTCTATCTGGGAAAATGTCCACCGTCTTTCACTGCCCACGATCCTATTGCAACTAAAGTTTAAGCTTTTAATTAAATAAATAATTACGTATAAAAAATATAAAATTCTAAAAAAACAACTGTTAAAAAAAGAATGTGTAATATTTTATTTGTACAATGTAATAGCTAACTGTTATTTGTAAGATGTAAAGAAAGGATTAATTTGGAAATTGTGAGTGTAAAAAAAATAATAAATTATGTATAAATTTTTTGAAGATTCTGCGTAAATTTTATCCCTTGTTGAAAAATCAATTTTCATACAAGAGCACTGACTAGCACACTGGGAATGTTCATACTTTTGGACTTCGGACCACCTCCTACAAGGAAAAAAATCGCGTTTGTGACGTCCATAACAGGACACTTAAAAATTTCGAAAATATTTGCCTGAGAGTTTGACTTCTTAGAAATTGACAATACGTATACTAATTTAGGCATGAATGATATATTTTGATTTTATTATGACGGCAGATCACTTGCCTATAGTAACATGAAAAAAATGTGGAGTATCTCATTGTCAATAATATCGATACCATTTACAATTATTATTAAATATTCAAATAATGCTTCTAAAGACCAAAAATAATTCTTCATCCAAGTCTAACGAAACGAAACTGGTAAAATTTCACCAGAAAGTAGTAATTCACCTCATTCTTTTTAGTCCGAGACTTATCTCCAACAATCCAACCATCGAGCAAGACTTTAAATAGATTTGATTGGGTAAATCAGTTTTATACAATTATTTTCTAGTTATTTAGGGGAAAAAATTTAGATTTAAAATAACAGTTTATTTTAATATTAAAATTGGTTTCTTGAGTTGTCAAAGCTAAAAGGGGAATTCCCGGTTAGTGCGTAAATGCGTCATGAATTTAAAGGTGAAGTGTAAAGTTGTTCGCTTGTTCTTATGGATTGCAAAATGATGAAAAAAAAGCGTCACCGTCAACTGTGAAAGCTTGTGGATGATTCATTTAATCTTATCTCTCTTATATGAAATCGAAATTTTAGTATGTTTCAGTGATTAATTAGAGAGCGGAGATAAGATTTGGCCAGTGATTGGTTTCGATTTAGTTCGCTAACTGCAGCACCTTCCTTGCGTTTTGTGATTGGGTATTTAAGAAATATAAAACAAGGTATCAAGTTAAATTGATGTCTCTTTTAACAAAAGTTGATTGATTTAAAAAAGTATTCATTTAAAAATAATACAGTTGGATGACGGGCGTGTGCAGGAAGTTGATCGTGTCCACAGCAACATTTTATTCTGTACTCTAGCCTTCTGGAAAGACATTCAAATATCAAGTATTCAGGTATGCCTAGCAACTTGGGAAAATTAGGTTCTGTGGCCAGGTTGGCCAGATTGCCATCCTCCTTCACCCTCCCCTCCCCTTCCCCCAAAAAACCTTGGAATTGTATAAACTGAAAAATGCCATAATTAAAACAGTTTGTTTCATCTAAAATTTAATTCCAAGACAATTAATTTTATGTAATAAAATTAAAAAATTTAAAAAAAAATTTATTTCTGGGCCGTTTTAGGCGGTTTTAGGTTGGTGGGTTGATGGGAAGGAAGAGCCCTCCCCCCCCCCCCCCCTCTCGCCATGCCATTGATTGCAATCATCAATGGCACATTTGCAAGAGACAAATTTTGGTGATCCATAATTATAATGTATAGAATAATGTTTTGCACAATTTATTGGAGGTTGATTTCTATATTTTTTTTAAACAGTTGAATATATATTCAAGTATATATATACTGAGGCAGTTCAACATGTGGGGTAACTCTCAAAGCCAAGGCGGAAAGAAGCGAAGATATAATTCGTCAGGCCAAATTGATAAAAATAGTTGGGATGGCCCAAGTTCAAGCAAACGAAGATGTACTTTTAATTCACAGAATGAAAATTTCAGAAAACATGGAAAAGACCACATTAGACCTATTTCCTTTACTCAGCTAAACGAAATGACAACATTAGCCCCAAATGAAATTGTAATCAGTTTAATGGATGCAAAATTCCAGAACCTGGTTAAAAACAGCTGTGAAATCAAGCCACAGATGTTGACCACAATATTCCAATTGTTGGCAAAAGCATTTTCAACTGCACTTCATCCAACCAACCAGAACCAACTAATGACATTTCTTCTTGGCCACAACTTTTTACAAGACCAAGTATCGAAATTCATCTGGAGCAGAGATGTTCGATTCCATTTAAAAATATTTGACTACTTAGTGGACATTTTCAACGCTTTTCTAAACAGAATGCCCGATTACACCATTGACACATTGGATTCATGTATAAGGCAATGCGAAAGCGCTGCTAGACGCCAAGAGAAGCTAAGTGAAGATACCAAACAAAAATTGCAAGACTTGCAAATAAAAATTGATGAAATCGTAGAAAAGAGAAAAAAAGAGAGTAAAAAGAAAAGGAAACTAGATGTCAATGGACCATTACTTAGATGTCCATTTCAGGCTTCTAAGAGAAGATTTTTTAAGTCCACTCAGAGAAGGGATCCGTGAATTTCTTAAAAGGGAGCCGTGGAATAGGAAAAAGAAGTATGATGACATTCGATTGTATGAAAATGCGAAAATAGTGGAGTCGGTTTGCAATGCCAATGGAGTGTCCTACACGATTCAATTCGACACAAAACATTTCTCAAAAGTAAAATGGGAACACTCTCGACGTCTGATATTTGGCTCCCTTTTGTGTCTATCCAGTGACGACTTTAAAACAGCTTTATT
>JAQGAS010000729.1:0-35561 GCA_034686365.1 Pachymerium ferrugineum | reverse complement strand
TGTTCTGCACTATCGCCATGCTCCTCCGCACTCTCTGGATGAGCATGCTCTTCGTGATCATCGTGTTCACTAAATTCTTCTACAAAATTTTCCAAAATTCTAGCATAACGAGATTCTTTTATAGGCGTGTCGCCTACAAATAATGATAAAAAAAGTGAGTTAGTAGTACCAAACGTTAAAACAATTATCATAATACCAATTTCTGTTCCTTTGAGCTGAAAAAATATTGTTCCCATAGCTGCCAATAATCCAGTAAATAATATAAAAAAAATTATCTTCGCGGCAAAACCGGCGCTGCCACCGTGATGAGGATCATGATCATCCGTCGATTTATCTTCAGAGTCGTCTGAGAAATAAATTAAAAATGAGGAAACTTGTAAATTAACAATATAATATTTTAACCTCTTAAAAGATGCTCGTCTTCAGCTTTGTCATTCATGCCAGAGCGGTCATGTAGAACATCGTCAAGGCGACCTGTAGCTTCCTCAGCTGCAAGGAAAATTACAAGATTAATGAAGTGCAACACAAAAGTCTTGTTAGAAAAAAAATGTTATCGGGGATAAATCTCTCTAATCCTAGATTGCAGGGTCACTGCTCCAACTATATAATTGTCTTTTAAAAGCAGCATTTCTAGGTTGCTGAGTGAGGCGTAGTATTTTACAAACTTAAAATTCAGTACATCAATATATTATATAATTATACCAATTTTTTAATAGACAATTTCTACTATCGAGGTATCAAATCACTGCCTTCATTAGGTCTCTTTAAGATAACTCTTCCATTCCTTTCTCTCCTGAAAATAAGTGTTTCCATTACATTTTTAGCTTCCACGACAGCTAGGATATCTCTGCTCCGTTTAAAAATACACTGCTGGCAATTTGACTTTGGGTCAACTATTTCAAAGTTAATAGACCCGACTATTAAAATGACGCGTATTTATAATGACACTTACGTTTCTTTTTCCGCTTATCCTTTCGTTTCCGAGGTTGCACTTCGCCCGACATTATTTTGTATTAATTCTAAAGGTGGAATAGTTGTATTCACGACTCCTGAAGCATCGAGCCCTGTACTGTATGACTTTCCACGCCTGGATTTTTCACGTTTTCCAGACGAAACCAATGCTTAAACAAGCCTAACCTAGAATCGGATTTAGTTCTCAAACGCATCGTTGCACAAATTTCCCGTTGGGGGAGGACGTTGACTGACCTCTTGCGGCAGGTGATGATGATGATGAAGCGAGTGTTTTTATAATGCTTTTTATTTTCCCACAGTTTCGAGTGAGAAGTGTATAAAAATTTTGTAAGTTGTCTGAGTGGTTCGGTTCTTTTTACGTGTATCTACTGCCGGAAATGGAATAACACTTTTTTCCCACGTTTAGCTGTTGATGCGAATAGCAATTTGAATGCGTTTGTCGTTATGGGGAGAAGACTACTTGAGAAGAACGCGAGTAATTAATTTAGGAAATAACGGGAGAAGTAAATTATTTTGTTCTTAGAATGGGATTTATAACTGGACGATGTTTTGTTTTGGGCATCTGCGTGTTGCAAGTGGTAAGTCTCAATATGGATTGTTACTTTTAAAATCGTTTGTGATTGTAGTGAAGTTGTTTGCATTAACTTTGATTGAAATCTACTTAAAAATTCACGTTTTGTTGAATGGGTGGAGTTATCCGGTTTGTTTGATCTTATTAACAAGTTTTTTCATGAATAATAAAAAACGATGCCACTATTTCGAAATGTATAAAGGGAAAATAGAACAAAGTTAATTAGCTTAAAGTGAAATTATCTTGTATTCATTCACTTTAAGCGTTTTCAAAAATGTAAACAATTGGGCATTCAAAAAATTGGTTAAGTGATTGCAGTCTTTTTACAATGTTTTGATGAGTAACCATGGTAACTCGCACGGAACATTATTGATCTTTCCACTTCATTAATTTGTATAATAACTAGAAAACTTTTGTTACTATTTTTTCAGATTGCAACCGCAGAAAGACAAATATTTGATTTTTTGGGATATATGTGGGTACCAATAATAGCTAACTTTTTTCAAATTATTTTCGTCATTTTTGGTTTCTTTGGAACATATCAATATAGACCAAAGTATCTAATAATGGTAAGATAAATTATTGCAACACCAGTAATTTTGTCACTCACTTTAACCGATAACCTCTGTGATTGATAATTTTATAGTATATAACGTGGACTGTGATATGGCTTGCTTGGAATATTTTTGTCGTATGTCTTTACCTAGAAATTGGGTCTTTAAAAAAAGTAAACACCCAACAAATAAAGTTTTCAAACAAGAGAAAAGATTTCAATTTTTTTTTTGTTTTTTTACAGGACAGTAACATTTTAAACATGGGAACTGGTAGTCGTAGTTGGTGGGAAGTGAATGGAGTTGGTTGCAACGCAAAGTACAACGTCTCCTCTATCACAGAGAATGGGTGGAGTAAGCCAGTAGCCATAGACGATTGTATTTTAAACTACGAGTATGTGGAAGTTGTTCACGCTGGAACGCAAATTTTATTAGGAGTGAGTGCATCATGTAATAAAATTTTCGAAATTTTTAATATAATCAACTTTCTTTTTAGCTAATGGGCTTAATTGGAGCTTGTTATTTAGTACAGTCATTCACCCAAGAGGATGACAGTTGTGAGTATTGATTCAGAATTTAAAGTTGACGTATAACTTTTAAGAAAAGAGGTTTTGTTTTATATCCTCACGATTCACAGTTTATATTGCAATTCCAATAGATATATTTTTTGTAATATTTCAATGTTTTTTCAGTCGATTTCATTGGTGGCTTTGATTCTTATTCTACCTATCACCCTACCACAACCAAGACAGCACAAATGCAACTGCAGCCAATGTATGTACCTGTAGTACATGCAGATTGATAAGAAATCACAAACAAGCTTTGCTAATTATAAATAAATATAAAATTTTATTTTTTAAAAGTTGTTGTGCAAATGATTTATTTTTGTATCATTTTGCTGTTTATAATTTGCTTGTCGTAATTGTATGCAGTTTGCTATGTTGGCTGAATTGTATAATTAGAAAAAAAAATATATTTCATTTTCTGTTCTTAGTTGTGGCCTGGGCAAAAATTGCATGGCGCTAAGCTTTTTTTTTAGATTTTTTTTCCTCTAAAAATTGTGCAAAGGATCGTAAGAGTCACCAGTGCAGTTTCCCTCAAACTTTACTGCTTTTATTCTTTTTAAAGTTTTAACAATTTTCAAGAAAATGGTCATGATTATTTTCCAGCTCGCGCTAGAAAACAAATCCCTGCACTGCCGTACAGCATAGAATACCGCCAACCAACTCCTCAAACTCAGGAAAATTCTTACCAACGCCCTATGACACCCCGTAGAGTTAAAAGACGGTCTACAAGATCGAAACGTGCAGCGCATTCCCATCGTCAGAGTTATTACCAGAATCCCGTAACGCGAATAATGAATCGATCAACGATTCCAACACACAATCAACCACGAGTAGCTGCGGCAGCGGCAGCAGGTGGCGAAAGTTCCACTAGTAATGACAGTTACTCCAATTTACCACCACCTTCCTACTCATCCGGACATTCAGCCCCCCCTTCATATTCATCAGCAGCTTCGTGTATGAATATTTTAGGGCTAAATGCAATAGATTTGCACGCAGCTGCTGAAGGTGGAATTGTAAATCCCAGTTACCAATCTCGCCCATCATCCCATTATGTTGAAAGACCCAGCCCTATTTATATGAACGATAATGAAACGGTCATATGACTAGGGCCCCAGGGGCGGACAGGAAAGCCGCCCCTGCCAACACCACCCCATTCTGATTCAGGGTATGAATGGCCATAATGTTGAATTTTAAAACACTTGATTGTGATAAATAATATTGTATTATTTTTAAGAGAAGATTAAGGCACTACTAACTAAATTTTATCACTTTCAAGCGTTTATTAATTTTAAGGTGTGACAGATAATCAACATTTGACAGTATTGGAATGTTCTGTGATTAACAGAATCAAAGAGCAGCTAAAGAAATTTAAAAAGAAAAACTCCATCCCCTCAGAATTTTATCAAAAGACCTCAATATCAATTTTAAACCTTTTAAATCACGTAATTTATTTTCATAAGGCAATGATAACATCATATTTCAACTATTCATATTGCTGCAGCTGCTATTTACACTGTACAGGAATTGTATATTTTAATCATATTGTTGGTAACATCATTGTCTGTATTTTTCTCTCAAATCTTATTCTGCCTTAGAAAACCGCCTGAAATGCGAATAGAAATATGCACAACTTAATGCCATCTTAATGAACTTCTTTATAATTGTCTATTCTACTTAGTAATGAGATTATTGTTTTTAACAATTTTTTTCTAAGACCATTTCTTCCCAAACTGTGATAGAATTTTCTGCTAAGCATTTAGATGAAGGTCTTTTTATTGCTATTTTTACTCATTTGGAATTGCTCATTTTTATATGTAATATTTTCCTCGATTAATTTGTGGTACCAACAAGATTATGTTACTTTGAAATGTTATCAGTGGTTAGTTTTAAATGATGTGAACTATTAGAAATCTTGCCAAAGATGGTACTGTATGTAATGTAAACACTGAAAATCTTTTGTAAATGATGTATTTATATGTTTTAATATAACATTTTATTCTACTAATGACTTTCTTTTATGAAAAAAAATTATTGGCAGCACAACTTGGCTATCTTAGTGGAATAATCTTTATTCTTTGGCACGTGAAGGGAAAATATTTTCTTTATAACTTAAAATTTACAATTATTCAGCGAAAGCGCTACGCTAAATATTCACATTTCACATTTGAAATAACATCTTGTAATTCATATTATGTGTTTATATGTAGGTTTAAATGTTGAACTAAGATCACACAAACATGATAAGGTTTTAAGTAACATTGAAGTGCAATAATTTAAGTGATAACCAGAGCTAAGAAATCAATGCGAGAGAGATTTAAGAAAAAAAAAATGAGAGTTCAATTTATCAGCGAATAAATATAGTAACAAGAGTTAAACGATTAGCCAATCTTAATCCGGTAACTTTTTTTTACCTAATAAATAACAATAATTCCAAGTTTAAGGTATATTTACAATTGATAAAACTAAAATCCACAGGAACTAACGTTTCTTCCCGAGCCTACAAAAATTTAATTTTTAAATTTAAAATCATTCCAGAAAAATTCAATTGAAAAAGCGTCAAAAAAAATCAATGGAACTTAATAGAGGAATGCTCAAAATGAGTGACGCAGACAAATTTTTAAGCCCAGTTAATTTACAAAGGGAATGCCAACCAGCTTCACAAGTACATCGTTTATTTCATACCTGTCCAAAATCTACTCACTCCCCTTGTTTTGCTCTGCGCGCTTCTTCGTCTTCAAAAGCTAACTTTGCAGATTCGTCTTCCAAAGCTTGGGCTGTCGGTTCGTTTGCTGAGTCAATACTCGTACGAAAAGATTGGCTTTCATCATCCGGTTGGGGATGCTCGTTCAAATATTGCTCTAAGATCTTAGCTACTTTCTCGTGCTTGAATAAACGGGCGTCATCCAGTGGAGTGTGACCCCACCTAAAGAAGGCAATTTTAAAATCAAGTCTTTTATACGTTAAAGGGTAAAATACCTGTCCCTTGGGTTAGGTTTCACGTTACACTGACGCAGAAGGAACTCAACACATTCGTAATGTCCTTCAGCAGTAGCTAGATGGAGTGCGGTTCGGCCATCGTAATCACACTGATTCATATCTAACCCGGATAACTGATGTCTGTAAAATAATTTGACATCGTTAAAGTGCAAATGAGAAATTAAGTGCTTTTAAAATTACCGTCTCATTGCAGTTACATCACCACTCGCAGCACTGAATAATAAGCTGACAATCTGCAGTCCTTTAGTCTCGAATTTATGTCGGCGTGGATCTTTTTTCTGAGCTGTATGTCTCAAATTATCGTACCGATGGAAATTGAAGGTTGTTACAACTTCCTAAAAATAAATTTTGTTAGGATTAAGTAATTCTTGTGTACTAGTTATATTTTTACCTCACAAAACTGAACTCCTCGAACTGAATTCCCCAATGCATCGAGAGGAGGAGACCAGAGACACATCCCCATCACATTTGGAACAACTAGCAATAGCGCTCCTGAAACACCCGATTTTGCTGGAAGCCCGACCTTAAATTCAAGAAATATTAATCGAAAAATTAAAAAAAGAAATCGATATTTTAAATCGCGATTCCTACTTTAAAAGCAAATTGTCCGGAATAATCATACATTCCACAAGAATGCATGAGTGATAGCACATCTCGAACTGCATGCGTTTGGAAAACTTTCTCTCCGGTCGTTGGGCAGATGCCACCGTTTGCTAGAGTGGCAGCAATTACACTCATTGCTTCGCAATTGGCTTCCATAGAGCATAGCTATAAAACCATAAGTTGAGAAAGTCAATTTGAAGAACGAACAGCCAAATTCAAGTCAGCTACAATTATTTATTTGAAAAATACTTATTAATAAATACTCTACCTAAGGGTTTGAATTCTAAATGATGGAAATCAGTAACTAAATGGGAAGAACGACGCGGAAATTAAATGAAAATAATCAAATAAACGAATTAAAAATAATCGAAAAGTAAAATCAAACACAAGCTGTTAATGGAGGGAAGGAGGTTATATTTCGTTTATAACTACATTAATCTCACTTGGAAATAGAAGTCCATAGTCTCCCTAAGATTACATTTTTCGGGAAAACATTTATGCTCACGCATGTAAAAACCAAGAGCATAATTTCTGTCAGCAGCGTCACGCTCAGACAGAAAACTAAATTTTACACAGAAAAAGGAAATTGGTTAATTTCTGCTGTAAACGCTAAGTTAACTTATTACACGTACGTAGCGTTGCTAAACCCAAGAAATTCGTAGCCAGCTAATCGTTTAAAGTAATTTGTCACCTAAATAGAACATATTTTAAATAAAAATATTCTAAAATAAAATTTTTTTCTTAAATTAAATACGCACAAAATCAAATTTATCGGACACTTTCATCTGAGGTTCAACCAAGCTCTGCAGCAAAGAACACACAATAATTGCCCCAGCATTGATCATAGGGTTGTGCGGTTTTTCTATTTGTAAACAATAATTAGATTTAATAAGACATTTAACAGTACACAATGTAATTTACTCACTATTATAATCCAATATCAACTCATTGAACATCCTTCCACTAGGCTCTTGCCCGACATACTTATGAACTACTTCAGAGCCGAGCTCATTTAAAGCGATAGCGTAAGTTAAAGGTTTACTGCACGATTGAATAGTAAAGGGAACTTCCACATCACCGATCGAATATCTAAAAATAAAAAACTACTCAATATTACTCCCAGACGACTTTGTAAACAAAACCTTTGTCCGTCAACAGTGCAGAGAGAAACACCCCAATAATCAGGACTGAATCGTGCCAATTGTGGAATATAACAAGCGACTTTTCCCGCATGATTAGATTTACACTTCCAATAAAACTCTTCGATGTATTTACTAAAATTCGTGAAATCAGGCACCACGAATTGTCCGCGGAAGGCTCGGCTGATAAGCACGATATTTTCCAAAATGACGCTTCAAAAACACATTAAAAGATAACGTTAGTTTAATATCAAATTTATTACCATATCATTACCTCTTGAAAGTAGCTTTATCTAATGTGAGTGCTTCGGCTGAGCCCACATCACCAAATTTTTGCTCCCTCACAGTCTTCAAATTGTTCATCAATTCGCGCAATCGTGGGTCTGTTTTACGCAATCCAGTCGCCCGTAATGCCTATTAAAAATATTTATACAAATTTAAAAACTAGTGAAAAATATGACCCTCAACACCAGTTCCAAACCAGTGAGAAACATAATACAACTTGTTTATTACAAAAAACGCACTTTACGCAATTCAATTTCATTACTTGTTTGTATATCGTAATTAAAATTTATAATCTTACCGCCAAGAATTTTCCAACAGGAACGAGGTTTTCCTCGTTTTTAAATAAGTCAAATAATACATCGTCGACGTTATGTTGACTAAAGGCACTCGACGAACTGTAAATATTAAAAAAAAAATATTATGTAACTCTGAAAATTAAATAAATCCACAAATAAATAAATAAACACGTACACACACCCTTACCTTTCATCATCTTTCTCTCTCTCTTTTGCTCTTATACTGTATTTTTTACCTGCACGAATTGGAATTTTCAAAAGATAAACTATATTCATGGATTTCCTCGGTTCCAATTTCCAACACATCCCCTGTGATTGCAATCATATCTTGTGGGGCTTTGGTAATCAACCGATACTCGGACGTGCACAATAAACGTTTCAAAGTCATATCACTACTTCTTAAAGGCATGCATGACGATTCCAATAGAGTCAAACCTCTCCCTTGTCTCATCAACGTTCCAACCAAACGAAACATCACCATTTTCATACCTACAACGTCATTAATTTTTTTAAACCTCTTAGAATTTTCTCCCCTACAATCAAATCATCGTTTAACTACACGAAATTAAGAAGCCAAAACAGCCAACTAAATTAATAAAGTAACACAATCTGCTACGTATGAATCACTAGAATCTTCCCCAAATGCCGGTCGCCATCGAATGTCGGAATATGTGACGTACGTTCGAATCGATACTTAAAAAAGAAGAAGCCGGTCTGATAGTAATAAAATATAAAAAACAGGAATATTAATTATTTTTATTATTTTATATACGTCATAGTTGCATCGTAGTTGTAGTCTGTGGAAATTAGATTTTCGTCTTATCAGCTTCCTTCCGCTGCTAGGGTCACATTAAAGGGAAAGTTTCTCCTTAGTTTATTTTTAATGGTTGTTATTGATCGATTCAGTATTTAACTAATGTTTATGAGTGTTATATATGTGAGTTTTATAATAATTATTTCTTTTAAAATTGTTTTTGTAAAGGTTGTTCTGTGTTTATTGATATGTAAATAGGTTTTATTGATTCTTGGCACCGGCTATCAATTCCTACGCGATTATATACAAATAAGTACACTGGCAAACAGCCATTTGTAAACGAAAAATGTAAAGTGCGAGTCCAAGAGTTTTATCTTAGAATAGAAATGGCCTGTTGAAATGACACAATGACTGTCAGAAGGTAAGGGCCAAATTAAGAAACCAAAATAAATAGTTATGGTTAAGTAGGTTAATCGTCCTATACAGGAATATTTTCTACTTTAAATAAGTGCTGTTAGCACCTTGTGCCGAAATCTGTCAGGGTCAATAAACACCTTATACATCTTTAATTTGTAATTGTATATGAAAGATCAAAACATTGTGACAAATGGAAATTACTCTTCTGTGTTCTATTATTGGCCTTTAGACGAGGAGCGCGCCATCTGGCGTTTGACTCACTTTTGTAAAACTCAAATAAACTTCAATAGCATTAATTTTGCATGACCAAATTCTTTAATATTATTAACTCTTAAAAAATGTAAAAACACCGCCCGTATTGAAGCTTTCCTGCACAACATTTATTACCCTTATTGATTGGCATGTTGTAAACAACGTCTTATTTTTTTTTCCAATTGCACTTTCTGTGTGTTTATTTATGAACCAAATTCTCTATATTTTCCCAGAATCTAAATGAATGGAAATTTCCCATATGTCTGAAGTTCCTGTCTACGCGTTGACTCGCCCAAATAAATCGATAAGAAAAATCTAGTAGACTCCATGCCACCCACTCCAAAAAGAGTCTGTACAAACACCAAAAATCCCAGATAAACATACGTCTTTTTTTTGTACGCCTAACTAGAATCAACACGTAACCGTTCATTTCTTTTCCTAACTCAAAACAAATAGATAATAAACCAAAAATTGTCCTTACCCATCCAGATGCTCTTCTTTTTTCTCCTTCCCTTCTTTGCTGAATTCATCGACTGGGTGAATAATTCCTGTTTTGTGCGATTTGTTGAGAGGATTTCCGTCATGATATTGTCGCCGGGGACTTGAGACCTTGGCCGCTGTGGCGGCGGCGGTGCAAGCGCACGATGTGACGGTCCGTTGTGTGCTCGTTGAAATTCCTGCTTCGGCAACGGCGGCTGTTGGGAGGCAGTTTAGGTTTAAAATTTGCCTTTTTCGAACTTGTTTAGGCGATAACGGCTGCCTCAATACAGCTCGGAGGTTTTTCAGTTGTGATGCGAGATGAGTCGATACTGACATGTTGACTGGGGTTTTCTACTGCTTCTAAAATTGGAGAAGTTAATCACGAGAGTCAGTCGTTTCGGTTTGTTTTTGTGATGGTGAAATTTTCTGCGATGGTATTTATGATTACCGACAAGGCTTATTCTTGGGTTGAATTCGACGAGAGCGGCATTTTAATCACTGGGAATGCCGACTTCGACATCAATGACCAGCTTCTTTACACCGGAAATAGGGCGCCCACGTGCAGAGAGCGCTCTGCTCTTCGGTTTACTGTCGCCATCTGCGGTCGGTGTTTGATACTATTTTGTTGGAGATATTTCTCCAAACTTATTAAACATCAAGAAATTGCTATTTTGAAGGTTTTAATCATTACAGATGAATACAATCACACAGAAGCACATTCAGATCACTTATACAAGTTGGACTAGACATTAATTTTTTCAATGATCCTTTTAAACTATAAATCTGATAAGTTTGCCTGTTCGATGGCTCAATTTTGACGTTTGAACTTTTTTTAGATCTTTGCCATTTAGATATTTAATTTTTTCTAAATGCAACAAGTTATTTCATTTTGGAATTTTTTTTAAAATTTCTTATTTCGGTATCTTTTTCTTTTTTTTGTATTGTGCAATGCAATAAATTATCTACGGCGGAAAATCATAAACGCAATTTTGGCAGCCATAGCCGCAGTAAGGGCAGAGCCAAAAATGGCAGTGGACAATGCAGCGATTCCGACAGCAGCAATCATTTGTAAACTAACTTGTCGACCATAACGACATTCGTTGACAAAATGTTCACAATTATAATTTAGTGCATTGTAATTATTGATCTGTTCTGCAACTTTTCGTAAAGCTCGCGCTTTCACGTCTTTTGGAGCAAAAGGGCACCACAGTTGATCCCTGGCGTTGTTGATCCGAACTTGGTCTTTACCTAAAACTTCGGTCAACTTTTCCATACGCACTGTCGCTTTCGGTCCTTCACGAAACGAACCATCGCGTCTTCCTTTTTGACCAGAAACTACTAAAACATGAATAAAATAACTTTTTGTTTCGATACAATCAATTATTTGACAATACTTTTCTTCTCGGAATCCGACGCAAGAGAATGGCAACTTGCGAATGTCAATCCCCACACTCTGCCAGAAGACAGCGATAAGATCGAAGCATTATGAACGATGCATGCTTCTTTATGTGGTTCCTGAAGCCCTACGAATACGGCCCAATGACTGTAATTTCCTCGATCAAATTCGAGTAGGTCTCCGTCTTGCGCGATGGATATAATCTCGTTAAAGTCCTCAAATCCGTACCACTTGCTTTTTAGGGACGCAAATGAAGCCATTCTAGAGTATTAACTTTGCACTTCTTGCCCAAGAAGACGTATCCCTAAATGTGGACAATCTGTGTTCATTTTGTTCTGTGATTTGATAGTTACATAGGGGGTAGTTTAATGTTCATTATCTGCGCCTTTAGTGTCAGAGAACTTTTTTCATACTACGGAAATTTTTTATAGTATAAATATACTATTGCACGTAATCATTTTATGAGATATGAAACCTTGATTAAGTGATCGAGTTTGCGAAAAGAATGCACGATTTTACTGTTTAAACGCAACAATTTGTGAGGCTTCATTGCATTGTTTTGAATTGGCGTTTTATCTCTTTTGACACAGTTGGCCCTCCATAAATGACTGCATAGGTTCCTTTTAGTACGAAATGTTGCTACGGGAGGGAGGGGCACCACTGAGCCCTGGGTACAATTATTTATTGAAATGTTTTACACTAGATAATAAATGGGAAAAATTCTTTTTTCATAAGACACTCTATAAAAGTGTGTGGTTAATAAATAACTCACTTCATTTACGTCACCCATCATAATAGTGCTTGCAACACAAAGACTAGATAGACAACTCACAAACACTAGACAACTCACAAAAGCTAGACAACTCGCAAACGCTAGACAACTCACAAAGGCTAGACAACTCACAAACGCTAGACGACTCACAAACACTAGACAACTCACAAACACTAAACAAGTCTTGTGAAAACACAAGATTGTTTTTTAAAACTCTTGTACTTTACTTGATAATCAATTAAGTTTCTTGTTTTGGAAATTTACTAAAGTAAGAGTAACCTATTTGCAGTTACAGAATTCTTAGTTTTATCCCATTGCTGAAGTTCAGCTTTCATGGTCATTTCTGTGTCTGGTAGAGTTTATAAAACAATATGTAACTAAATTAATGATGCAAACACAACTATCAAACAATAAACTATGAAATGCAAAGTACCAAATAGCCAGAGATTTGAAAAATTTATGGACTATGGCTTTCCTACACTGTTTTGAAATCAGCTCCCTTAGACGCAGTAATGTACACCGCTCAAATCATGTTGACAAAACTTTAATTTAATTTAAACTAATTTGTACATAAAATATTAATATACGAACAAAAATGAAGAAAATTAATATTGAATAAGGTTCAAATTAAATTATCCACAGATTATCAGTTCAATTAAAACATTGATTTGGATGTCAATTGTTTACAATAGTACTTTCATTTAAAACAATCAAAAATATTCAAAGCAAAAGTAAAATAAATAAATTTGTATAAATAACTATCGTCATAAATTTAGAATTTGTGATCTTTGGTTTTTAATGCTTTCTTTTCCATATCTAAAATTGGCCTCTTTTAGAAAAGCATTGACCATCTGGCGTACTACTTCGTCAAAAAATACATGACTTAGATGAGAATGAAGAACCGAGCGAAATTCAAACGAAATCTAAAATTGAAATGATTACTTTTTTTTAACAAAAATTTTACATTCTCTAAATTTGAATTCTTACAGAAAAATCCAATGTACAAGTCTGAGGGTTGCCTGACATCCCGGGACTGAATTTCCAATCAGTTATTAGATGATTAAATAGTCGGCCTTTCGTACACATAGCCTTTAATCCACAAAAATATTTTAGATTATCTATTAGCAATATTAGCACTGTCATAATCTTACTCTGACTAAAGTAGGTCGAGCAAGCGTAACTGACGATGTATATTTTTCAACTAATGGAGGAAACCCAATAACCATATCAGCTTCTAAATGTCCAGGACGTCGTTTCGTTACTGTTGATCCTGTACACCAAGGAACGAATCGGTCGTAATTTTCAACTTGAGAAACCACGTCAAACATTTGTTGCATCGAGTATCTAAATAAAAAACACATTCTCTTAATATATTCACATATTAAAAGAACATGCAATGTTGATATTTACCCTAAAACTCTGTGTTCGGAATATTCTTTTTTCCTGGTCGTGATATTATTCAATGGGTTAGGAAGGTTGAAAAACAAGCGGCCCTGTTGGTATTGTACATTTGGATAATAAGATAAAGTGCTGTCATCAATACTGCCAAATGCCAATGGATACCTACGTACAAAAAAAATATTACATAACCTAACCTTGACCTAACTTTACACACTTCGTTATTACAGTCGTCACGAATGAGATAACATCAATTTGTACATATGATGAGAGGATAGTTTGAAATTTAAGAAAACGGAAGTTACCTGAATTTTGATAGTTCTGATTTCTTTCCTACACGTCTCAAAATTAGCGGTGACAGCTGTAAAACTCGGCGAGACTGCGCCATTATTGGAGATTGGAAAGGAAGTAGTTAACTCCTGAATTTTAGATTTGTTTGCGTCAACATGACATCAGAGAAATGTAGCCAATAAAATTAATTCATACCAAGGCATACGTATGTTTAAAAGATTAAGTTTTATAATTTTAATATTCACATTTACAAAATATAAACCCAAAGTTTTTGAAAATTCAAAATTTATTTTATTGTCATTGAATTGATTCAATTCAATAGTTGGTTTGCCCGTTTTGCCTCTGTTTTTGTATAGAAGGCCCTGGTCTGCATCCGGGAATTTGTTCGCTGTACGCATCGTTGTAAGCAAGATGGATTCCGTGCCGATGACCCATGAAGGTAAGATTGTTGCTAATTATACTGTTTATTGTCAAAATATGGGCAAAGTTGGTAAAAAACTTGAAAATTGAGAGAACGAGGGTATGAAAGGCGTTGTGTTTTGAAAGAAAATGTAATTTAAGGGCTTAAAAACGCTGCTTTCTAGTTGAGGTTTTGTAGACTTCAGCCATAGCTGCCATGTTTATTGCGTAGAATAAACGTTTCAGTCATGAAAATATGCGTGCAGCCAAATATTAACAAGTAGTTGTCCGGTAACAATTGAAATTACGAAATACTTTCACTTAAAAGTTTATTTTGGAGCTCAGAACAAAAGTGAACACAAAGAAAATGTATTAAAAACAAATGTATGCCAATTTTAATCAAGTGTTTTTTATAAATTTTCAGAGTTCGAAGCTTATACTCGTGAGCTTCAGGAAAAAAACAAACAAAAAGCAAAAGAGATAGACATTGACGATGACGAACGTGTGGGATTCGGCTCAGAGGGTTTTTATGACCAAAATATTTATGTTAGTGACAAGAGACGATATGATGAATACGTTACATCTATTGCGCCGAACGAAGAAGGAGACGTGAGTTTTTATTATACTGTGTTCATATTATATGTAACTTACATATTGCATTTATTACTGTAGGATGATGACTATGAACACAATTCGGCGCCCGCATTTGCGGCAAATAAACGTGTCAATTACTCGGCACCAGCTGCAATTCTTAATGACATACCCCAAGCAGAAAAGGTAACATTTTTGGTTATTTCTTTTCTTAAAAAAAATTTAAATAATTTCTGTTTATTTTTAAAGGACTACGATCCATTGGCTGATCGAAGACCACGCACAATCATGGAAAGAGAAAATGACTATCAATTGAAACGGCGAAACCGAATCATATCACCTGAACGAGTGGATCCTTTCGCTGACGGTATGTGTCGGACAATTTTTACTACAAATTTGTTTTATATTAGAATAAGTATTTGTCGATGTAAAGTATTCAACTCATCACACTTGATAGAACTTTTCAAGTGTTATGTGTGGTTCTGACATGTTTTTTATTTTAATTACGAGCATTACGTACGTATTTGTTTATTTTTATAAAGTATATACAAAGAAAATATTTCTAACTAATCCATTTTAAATATGGTTTTAAAGGTCGGTTTCATGAAATTTAAAGAATTGATAGTAAATGAGTTAGAAATGTTTCTTTTAGTAAGGTGTGAATGTGAAGAGTGTGCGTGACTTTAGATTCATTCTGAAATTTAATGAAGTAATTTGCTTACTTTTGGCTTATCTGACATTGATATTTCTACAAAACTATGAAAATTGTTTTAAAAACATTGCAAATTACTTCGATGAATTTAAAATTTTCATATTTTAAGGTTGTTTAGAAAAAGCGTGCAAGTTGCAGAGTAGATTGCTTTAAAAAACAATTTTCTATCATCTGACGAATGGCAAGAAACGGTACTAATTCCTGTCGTTCAATTTTTTTCCTCAAGCGAAGCTGAGCAAGTGAACACCCTTCAACAAAAGGAGACAAGTGTTACCTTAAAATTAAGTACTGCAGGGGCATTTCAAAAAAAAAAATCATCAAAAGTGAAAAAATTTAAATAAATTCGTAAAAAGAGAAAAATTAGGCAAATTGGTTGATTGCATGCAAACTAAGCCCCAAATGTTTTTTATTTTTTTTTCAATGGCAAATACAGTGTGCGTGTGTGGTATAGCTGTTAAGCTCAGAACAGAAAATATTAATGATGTAGATTATTTCTAGGCTGATATTGAAGTAACACACCATGTGAGATCCTCTTATGTAGAGATGTGATCCATCAACCCGGTACACGTACGTACATTGCTTGGGAGACAAAAAGAAACTGAAAGACATTGTCAAGTCCCTGAAATGTATTTTAAAAAGATAGTACCTACTTTAATTTCATGATAATTAAGACATTGACTTTCAGTTCCGCTTCACGAATTCTCATTGATTCGTTGTTGTAGAGGTTGTTGGTTATTAAATTAGCAAATTACCGAGGTTTTTAAATTTAAGATGGAATCAATAAGTATTTGTGTGTTTTTCATAATAAAAATGTGCTAAGCTAGAAACGTCACACAAGTTGATAATTTAGGTGGACATTGTACGCATTCAGCTTGTGTGAATCCAACGAGTTAGCTTTGCAAATATATTACATGTTAGTGCCGAAGTTTTTTTTAAAACATATTTGCTAATTTGTCACGCCCTGTCGTGACTATTTTTTGTATTTGCAGGCGGGAAAACACCCGACCATGGCTCGAGAACCTACAAAGAAATTATGCAAGAGTTGGCATTGAAAAGAGATCAGGTATTTTAACAAAACCAGTCTTGTTTTTAATCTGAAAGATTAAATCTTTTGATTTCAAAACTATAGGAAGAAACTCGTCGAAAATTAGCTGAAAAAGCAAAGAGTGGTGATCTTAAAGTACAAAATGGAAGTGCACCTAAAGGTATAATTATTTCTGTTTACACAAGTAATAGCAAACTTAAAATTTATTTTTTTAAATCTGCAGAAAAAGGCGCCAAAGCCACAGCAGCAGCGGTTGCACCAGCTAAACGACGCCGTTGGGATCAAGCAGCAGGAGAAGAAACTCCAACAACACCTGCTAAAAAGTCTAAAATGTCAAGTTGGGATTTGGCTGAAGCTCAAACTCCTGCGCAAACGTACTGGGAAGAAACACCAGGAAGACCTGCAGCAGAGACACCAGGAGCAACCCCTGGCGGCGGTACTAACCGAATATGGGATGCGACCCCTGGTCATGCAACACCTGGTGGATTAACTCCTGGCCACGAAACCCCTGGACACAAATCCGGTTCCAGGAGAAACCGATGGGACGAGACACCAAAAACTGAGCGAGAAACACCAAGCCATGGAAGCGGGTGGGCTGAAACTCCGAGAGCTGATCGAACTGGTGGCGACTCGATACAGGACACACCAACCCCTGGTGCAAGTAAACGACGTTCTCGATGGGATGAAACACCTGCCAGTCAAACCCCGGGAAATCAAACGCCCAGAACCCCTACAATGATGTTAACACCTAGTGGAACTACACCAACTGGACCAAAAGCAATGGCCATGGCTACACCAACCCCAAGTAATACAAGCATTTCGACTACGTATTAGACAGTTACTAATTTTTATTATTAATTTAGGTCATCTTTTGACTATGACTCCGGAACAGATTCAAGCTTTACGTTGGGAACGAGAGATTGATGAGAGGAACCGACCTCTTGCTGATGATGAATTAAATTCCATGTTCCCGGATGGTTATAAAATTCTTCCACCACCGGCCAGTTACAACCCTATTAGAACCCCAGCGCGTAAATTAACTGCAACACCAACGCCACTTGGAGGTGTTTCTGGTTTTTACATCCAACAGGAAGAACGGTCGAATAAATTGATCGAAAATAATCAGCCAAAAGGAAATTTGCCTTATTTGAAACCAGAAGATGCCCAATATTTTGATAAATTATTGGTAAGTTAAGAAGATGATTCGCAATATCGTTACTAATATTGATTATTTTAGGTTGATGTAGACGAAGAATCCCTTAGCCCTGAAGAACAGAAAGAAAGAAAAATTATGAAGTTATTATTGAAAATTAAAAACGGAACCCCACCAATGCGCAAAGCTGCTCTTAGACAAATCACAGACAAAGCACGGGAATTCGGAGCTGGTCCTCTCTTCAATCAAATCTTACCCTTGCTTATGTCTCCTACTTTAGAAGATCAAGAACGTCATTTGTTAGTCAAAGTTATTGACAGAATTTTATATAAATTGGACGACTTGGTTCGACCGTACGTCCACAAAGTAAGTTCTAGTAAAGAAATTAATTTAAGGTTTGATTTGTAATTAATTTGCTTGCAACTGTTTTTCAGATTCTTGTAGTTATTGAACCTCTTCTTATTGATGAAGATTATTATGCTCGTGTTGAAGGCAGAGAAATTATCTCTAACTTGGCCAAAGCTGCAGGCTTGGCCACAATGATTTCGACAATGCGTCCCGATATTGACAACATTGATGAATATGTACGTAATACAACCGCTCGTGCTTTTGCCGTTGTAGCATCGGCTTTGGGTATTCCATCGCTTTTACCGTTTTTAAAAGCCGTGTGCCGCAGTAAGAAATCATGGCAAGCACGTCACACTGGTATTAAAATTGTGCAGCAAATTGCAATTCTTATGGGTTGCGCAATCCTCCCACATTTGAGAAGTTTAGTAGAAATTATTGAACATGGTAAGTTATAATTGAATATTAGGTATAACAGAAAGTTATTGACAAATTTATTTTTTTAGGTCTCGTTGATGAACAGCAGAAAGTCCGTACAATTACGGCTTTGGCATTGGCTGCACTCGCTGAAGCTGCTACGCCGTACGGTATTGAATCTTTTGATTCCGTACTTAAACCATTGTGGAAAGGTATTAGAACACACAGAGGAAAGGTAGGTTATGAGTTAATTATTTATTGCATGATTGGTACTGACAATTTTTCGTATTATTTATAGGGTCTAGCTGCTTTCCTTAAAGCGATTGGTTATCTCATTCCGCTTATGGATGCCGAATATGCAAATTATTACACGAAAGAAGTGATGTTGATTCTTATTAGAGAATTTCAATCGCCGGACGAAGAAATGAAAAAAATCGTGTTGAAGGTTTGTTTGTTGTGACTCTCCATTTTAAAAGTTGAATTAATTTGATGGGTTTTGTAGGTTGTAAAGCAATGCTGTGCTACTGATGGTGTTGAAGCTCATTATATCAAAAATGACATTTTGCCACATTTCTTTAAACATTTCTGGAATCATCGAATGGCATTGGATAGAAGAAATTATAGACAAGTAATTTATTTTAAGACAATTTTATTCTTTACAAGATTAAAAGTTTTGTTTTTTCAGCTGGTAGATACGACGGTAGAAATAGCAAACAAGGTCGGTGCAGCCGAAATTATTAATCGCATTGTTGATGATCTGAAAGATGAGAACGAACAATACAGAAAAATGGTTATGGAGACGATTGAAAAAATAACGGCTAATTTGGGGGCAGCTGATATTGACTCGCGCTTGGAGGAACAACTTATTGATGGAATATTGTACGCATTTCAAGAACAGACCACTGAAGACGTTGTTATGTTGAATGGTTTTGGCACAGTTGTGAACACTTTTGGAAAGAGAGTTAAAGCATATTTGCCACAAGTCTGTGGTACCATTTTATGGCGACTGAATAATAAGTCAGCCAAAGTTAGGCAGCAAGCTGCTGACCTTATTTCTCGAACTGCTGTTGTTATGAAGACGTGCCAAGAAGTAAGTTGAAAATAGATCTGAGTGAACTATGTAAAACAAATTAATATATTACATTGTTGTTGTTTTCAGGAAAAACTTATGGGTCACTTGGGTGTTGTTTTATACGAATATTTGGGTGAAGAATATCCGGAAGTGCTTGGAAGCATTCTTGGTGCTCTTAAAGCTATTGTGAACGTAATTGGTATGACCAAAATGACCCCGCCTATCAAAGATTTGCTCCCACGATTAACACCTATTCTTAAAAACAGGTAAAGTACCTAATATTTATCATATTTCTTAATTAAAATGCCATTTAAATTTTATAGGCACGAAAAAGTACAAGAAAATTGCATCGATTTGGTCGGAAGAATTGCAGATCGTGGTCCTGAATTTGTGTCAGCCAGAGAATGGATGAGAATTTGTTTTGAGTTATTAGAGTTGTTAAAAGCGCACAAGAAAGCCATTCGTAGAGCAACTGTTAACACTTTTGGTTATATTGCAAAAGCTATTGGGTAAGGGATCGCGATTTATTTCAGCAATTGTAATTGTGCTCACTTTATTTTTTTTATTTAGACCGCATGATGTGTTGGCAACATTATTAAACAATCTCAAAGTACAAGAACGACAGAATCGTGTCTGCACAACTGTCGCAATTGCCATAGTAGCAGAAACCTGTTCCCCTTTCACCGTCCTTCCTGCTTTGATGAACGAATATCGTGTTCCAGAATTGAACGTCCAAAATGGAGTTCTCAAGTCTTTATCATTTCTTTTTGAATATATTGGTGAAATGGGGAAAGATTATATCTACGCAGTTACACCTCTGCTTGAAGATTCACTAATGGATCGGTAAATTATTTAAGATATTTTTAAAACTTGTAAAGTGCATATTTTAGCTGAATTTATTTGAATTTTAGGGATCTTGTTCACCGGCAAACAGCTTGCGCAGCAATTAAACACATGGCATTAGGAGTCTACGGTTTCGGTTGCGAAGATGCGTTGGTGCATCTCCTAAATTACGTTTGGCCTAATATTTTTGAAACATCCCCTCATTTAGTTCAAGCATTCATGGATGCTATTGAAGGTCTGCGAGTTGCTCTGGGACCTATTAAAATTCTTCAGTATGCCCTTCAGGTAACTAATTCATAATTCATATAATTAAGAAATATATGATTAATTTGAATTTTTTTATAGGGTTTATTTCATCCTGCAAGAAAAGTACGTGATGTGTATTGGAAAATATATAATACCCTTTACATAGGTGGGCAAGATGCATTAGTTGCTGGATATCCACGATTGACTAACGAACCGCCGAAAAATCAATACGTCAGATACGAATTGGATTACATTTTGTAATTTTAATTTTCAGGTTTTAAATTAGTATTTGTATGAGTATTTCGTTTCCAAAAAAAAAATCATTTCACATTCTTGTATATATGTTTGCCGTTCTTGTAATTCAACTGCGTATCTATAAGCTTGAATTAAAAAATCAACTTCTGTAGTGTCAACACTTTTTATTATTAGATGTGGCATTACTTGTAACTGTTTACAAAGGCTTAATAAAGATGAATTTTCTCTCGTCAGTGCTTGTTTTTTCTCTTACTATGTCTGTGATTATTATTGCTCTTTTCAGGTTTCTTCGAATTTTTAACTGAAGAATCAGAGTTGGAATCTAATTTTTTCTTTCTAGAACTCTTAGATTTACTTCTGGAACGATGACGGTTGGAATCCGAATCAGTTGAACTGTCGCGTGATTTCTTAGAATTCTTTTTCTTGTGTTTGCTTCTGGACCGGGCGTGATCGGAGTCTGATGACTCGTTTGAACTATCTTCGGAACTGGACCGTGATCGTTTTTTTGATTTTTTAGATTTCGAAGACGGTTCAGATTCAGAGTCAGTGTCATGCCGTTTACGCCTTTTTCTCGAATCTCTTCGGGGTTTTTTGTTATCTTTTTTTTTCTCTAAACGGTCAAGTTTACGTAAGAGTTTCTGTTTTTGTTTTGTAGTTAACGACTTTAAAAACTGTAACTCAACATCGTCTTCTTCTTCACTGGGAATTAGTTGCTGGAATGTATTTTGTTAGTGTTATTCAAATTTTACATTAGATGCAACGTTTTACTTGGTTTGCTTGATTTGAGGTCACTTGATGACCCAGGATGTTTTGTTTTAAGGCTAAGCCTTCTTCCTCCCTCATTCGCTGCATTAATTCCATCGGATTGATACTAGCTGCAAGTGAAGTAGAATATTTATCAAAAAAAAAATTCGCACTAATAATTTCAAATTATTAAAACTTACTTCCACTGCTATCGCCAACAGATGCTCTGTTGTAAAGGGGGCATTCTTTGTCGGTGTTAATGTGTCCCCATTTGTGACACTTTATGCAACGAACGTTCCGTACTTGGATACCAAACGGTTGATCCCTTATATCTTTGTTGTCTTTCGCAAATCTGTAAAAAATAATTAAAGTTTTATTCATAAAAGTCGGATTTTATTACAAAGCTTACTCTTCACGTGGTGCATTGTATTTTCTTTGCCACTCGAATTTGTACTCTGGTTCATCATCTTCTTTCTGTCTTTCCTTTTTAGCACCTGGTGGGGCTTCGTACATAAAATTCAATCCCAATTTGTCTTTGCTCTCTTTGTTCAACAGAGCCCTCGAAAGGCAAAAACAATTTAACACAATTATTTTTCTGCATATTTAATCGTTAATCAACATTACCTATTGTTGTATGTTTCTTGTTCTTTTTCATATTGAACTCGTAATTCTTCTTGTTTTCGTTTATCATTTTCTGTTTTTTGTTCGGCCATCCATGCCTATAGGATGCATTAAAAATGTTATTATTTAGTACTTAATTCATATTATTCGGTTTTAATATATATACCCTTTTTATGTTCGCTTTCGATCCTGGATGAAACGGTTTCTTACACATGTAATTATTATATCCCTTTCCCATTTTGTTGGATTAATAATATTAAATACTGCAAAAACCTAGTTAAACTATCAGTCAATCTCTTATAATCCTGTCGCCATACGTGAACTCTATAATAGGCAGAGATATGACGTAGCGGAACCTTTGATTTTGGTGACGAAATCGGAATGCTTGCCTGTAAAGTGGTGCCATCTGGTTAAATTCTGGGAAATATTTTCAAGGCAATTATTATATCTTATAATTTTTAAATTATTTAATTTGTATAAAAAGGAACTGATTACCGTCGTGAACCGCTATTATGTTCTTTCTTAACGAATTTACCTGCATATAAGTTACAATTATAACAAAAATTTCTCCTCATTGGTGCATTGAATAGTAGGATGTACTCCAGAATGGTTTGGTTAAGATCTACTGTAAAGAGAATACTTGATAATAGCAATTATTGCAAAATTCGCTACGCCCTAAGGTATGTATACAATCTAAAAGGAGTAGCTTTGCTCCAAATTCAAAACAGCATCTTTATAATCTAAGAAATAACAATTATAGCTGCAATTTGGTCTTATTCCCTTGGAACGTTGCATCAAGCTTTATTCTTCGTCTTTTTCCTTTTTTTTAAATGAATTTATCGTTTTATCGCTTAATTAATTTATCTTTCAGATACAAAATGACGGAGGTGTCGGATTCACGTGATCACCTGGTAATTACCGCTACTCATAACCGCCAAGATGTAGGGTGACTTATAATTTGTAACCAAAATAAATTAGGTAGATTGCTTCAAAGAGTGCAAAATTACATTTTTTAAATCAACAGCTAATTTGCCCTGCTGTCGTAACAAACATTACTCAACTATCGCAAACGGTTCGGGGAGTGACGATAAAAGTAGACAATCCAGATTTTTATTTTAAACCTGGGCAATGGTAAGCTTTGGTTGCAATATTTCTACTAACAAATTTTAATTACGATCAGTTCATTAGGCTCGATATATTTATACCTGAAGTAAAAGAAGTCGGCGGTTTTTCAATCAGCTCTAGTCCATGTAAATTAGGAAAATTAGGAGAAATTGATCTAGCAATAAAATATGCTACGAAACCACCAGCACTTTGGTTTCATTCTCAAGTATTAAAGTAAGCTCTTGAATTTTTATGAGTTTAAAAATTTTTGTAATTCTTTTAGTGTCAAGTTGGAAGTTCTGTTGAGGTCCGTGCTGGCGGTGATTTTCATTTAATCACTGATTGTAAGAAATGCGACAATATTTTGTTGATTGGCGGCGGTGTAGGAATTAACCCTTTAGCGTCTATTCTGCAATACTGTGCTGACATTAGACGGGCTGGGGATCCAATTTCACCCGAGAAAGTTTTACTTCTTTACAGTGCATGTAAAGAAGATGAACTGCTGTTTAGAGTGCGTTTTTTTATAATTTTGTTTAAAAAAAATTCTGGTTTAAATGTTTAATATGTTGCTTAGGATTTATTTTTATCAATCAACAAGGAAATACCATCGATAGAATCGAAGTTTTTTATTACTCGGGAACCAACTCAGGAAACCGAATATTCTTTTGAGCGTAATTACAGAATTGATGCTAATCATTTGAGATTATTAATAATGATTTTATTTTTTTTCTTCGTAGAATCTCGAATAAAAAAACAACATGTAGAACAAGCGTTAAATTCTCTGGGGAGACATAATGTCACAACATACATTTGTGGACCACTAGCTATGATAAATGAAATGATATCTATTTTGGAAAATTTAAATGTTCAAAAGGATAAATTAATGTACGAAAAATGGTGGTAGCTTTTATTGCACAATTTATATAAACCGTAATTGCACAATAAAATTATGTATTACTAAAGCGTAGTCAACTTTTAAAAATAAAATTTAATTTTGTTCGAAGTATTTGCTGCGCGAGTCGCCGATAAATGTTCTCGCCTTTTCTCGAATAGAATGAGATGAACGAGAGCGCTCTAGCAACCTGAATTGTTTTCACGATGTCGACTTACGACTGCTGACAAACGCGCGATATTACGTATAAATTATAATAAAATGGCCGAAAAACCCATATATAAAGACGGTCCAATATCATCAAGTTTATTTAGCGAATTGAGCCGGTTGGTTTGGGGCCCAAATTTAAAAGAAGAAGTATTTCGACGATGGTCACAAGGTAAGCCCAAACATGGTTCACGCTTATAATATCACAAACCGTTCACTTGAAATAATTGTTTCATGTCTAGGATTTGTATTCAGTGAAGATGAACCAACTGCTTTAGTGCAATTTGAAGGTGGCCCATGTGCAATTATCGCTCCATTGCAAGCTTTTCTTTTAAAGTATGCTGTGTTCAAACACGGTGATGTAAATTGGAGATTTGTGTCAAGTAATTTAGAGCTTCATATGAGTAATTCGAAGAATTAATATACAGTTTTATTTTATTTGAAGTGTACGAAGCTAGTTTATTTCTCATTCACGCCATGACCGAAATTATGCAACAGTGTAGTACAAATTCATTTTACATAGCCTACATGCCCGGTAGTACGCCTCCCCCGAAAAAACAGTTGTCCGATGATGATGAAAGCTCTGGCTCTAGTCATAATAATCAGAACGATAGTCCCGTTAGTGAGGAAGAACATTTTAGAACAAATCTAAGGTAAAAACTAAAACGCCAAGTTTTTTTCGTATTTCTCTACAGTAGGCGTCATACTTTCGTAGGTTAACTAAAGTTGAAGGGTTAGAAGAAGTTGATTCCATATATCGGACACGAATGGATGTGTTGAACCAACAGTTTGGTGTTTTGGCGTTCTTGTATTCAGTTTTGTTGACCAAGGGAATCTCTCAGGTGAAAAATGAAATGGAGGATCCCAACGAACCATTAATTGACGGAACGTATGGGCATGGAAGGTAATTGAGATAATTTATTTTGACAATTGATGATATAAAAATTAACTTGCATTTTCAGTCAATGTTTAATTAATTTAATGTTAACCGGTAAAGCTTATTCCAACGTTTGGGATAACGATAAAGAGATTTCAGGGTTGAGTAAGTTACAACTGGTGACTCTCGCATTAAGAAAAGAAGTTGAGATATTTCTTATTTTAGAATTACGTGGCATTTCTAGACAGTCCTCAGTTGGGTTTCTCACTCTTTTAGAGCATCTCAGATATTGCGAGGTAAATAAATTATTACTGGTTAAGGTGAAAAAAGCAATAAGTGAGGTAATTTTGAATTATTTCAGGTTGGGTGGTTTTTAAAATGTCCCGAATATCCTATTTGGGTGATCGGATCGGAAACTCATTTAACAGTATTCTTTTCAAAGGTACAAATTATCAATTTACAAGAAAGGACAATAATTAATAACAAATACTATAGGAACGTGGACTGGTTAGTCCGGAAACTCCAGAAGCAGCCGCAAGAAGAATCTTTAAGAGCTATGATCCTGAAGGTTGAACGAAAGTATATTTTTTCCTTACTAAAAGTTAAACTTTAATTCATTATGTTTGCAGGGAACAATTTCATATCGACTGTATTATTAGGTGATGTTTTGAAAGCATTGGATTTGGTTGCAGACTCTGAATAGTAAAACAAAAATAAAAATTGTATCTTACTTAAGCATAACTTGTGATTCTTTCAATTAGTGTGGATGTTATGAAACAGAAATTGGATAATGAAGGACTGGGAATTATTCTTTTAAACACATTCATGGAAGAATTTTATCCAAATGAAAGTAGTTCGGCTGTGCCTGAGAAATTTGTGCTGTATCATTACAACGGATTAAAGCGATCCAACGCAAACGGAAAAGTAAACAAAATAAGTAAATTGTTCTAATACATCTTATTTATTTACACATCTTATTTTCAGGTGAAGTATGTTGAAGGTCATGCAATGATACTGGATGAAGATTTAAAGTGTGTTGCTGATGCAACTCCTATTCTTACATGTCTGCAGACAAAATGGCCTTCTATTGAAGTTCAGTGGGGATCTGGAATTTCTCCTTCAATAATTTAGCACGATATGCTATTTATTTCAAGTAATTAAAAAATGTATAACTTTATTCAATATTTTGTTAGCAAATTAGGCTTGGAGATCTAAGTGTAAAGATGGTTTTGTATAATTAATAATTGCCGGTATTACTCGGCACGACTAACGTAATCTTAGTGGAGGCTGAAAAAAGATTAGCGTTTCAAAACGTTAGGCAGCTCTGATGATTTGATTGTGCAGAATTTTATATATATATTCATTCTTCGTGTATACCATTTTGCTCTTCATAATTTTTTTGTCATTATTATGTAAGAATTTGTGTATACTTAAAATTTCTTAATTTGGATAAAACAATAATTAATAAACTTTTTCAACATTCCGAAATAAAGGCTTTCAGTTATTACGTTAATTGTTAATACGTTGTAATTAATAACGACATGAGAATTTTTAATTGTTTAGTGTTTAAAGGTCTCTCTGTAGATCACTTGAATTAAAATAGTGGAGTAGTGCGCAAGCGCAGTAGGATTTAAAGAGGATTAGGTCTGTTTGTAGTTGCATGTGGCGTTGGTGATAAATACTGACCGGTTATTTTGAATTTTAGCTGAACGTTTGTAGTTTTAGTTTTTCGAGTGATATTCTTACAGCTTTACGGTTTTGCGCTTGCTCTACCATGGAAGCAGGGTCTAGTAGCGATAAGGTAAACCAGTAACAAACTGTAAAATACATAATTCAAACCGCATTTCAATACATGCAGATGCAGCTTAGAGAAAAACGTCCAAACCGCAAATTTAAAAAACGGGTAGTATTCAATAAAAAATATACTGCCAGCGCAACAGACAGAAGCCTTCATCGCTCTCATAGTCGTAAGTTCAATGTATTTCAAGTGTATATAATTGAGACTGAAATTTCCATTTTTCAGGCAATTCGTCAGTGACTAAACGATCACTTCGCCATAACAATCGATTATTGGCAAAAACAATTAGTCAGCTAAGAAAAGATAACGGAATACAGTACACTGAGATATGTCGTTTGTTGGGCCAAAAATTTAAAGCGGCCCAGACAATAAACCGTTTGCAGCTTCAATTAGAAACTCAATCCATCGATCCCTCAGTCTTGGTAATTAATTAACCGCATTGCATTACCTGGCAAACCAAGTTTATATTTTCAGGAAATGGTCGTGAAAGCAAAAGCCATAATAAATAATCTTAGCAGCACAGCGTTAAATTTCGCCGAAAATATAGCATTACTTTTGAACTTGTTTACGGATAAGCAGTGGAATCTAATACCCAAAAATTCAAACGTCAATCAGGAGGATAAGTACGAACACTATATTTTAATGAAATATTAAAGGATTATAATTGAGAATTAATAATTTCAGACTCGACTCACAACAGACCAAGCCGGAAGAAAACATTCCCACTGATTTAACGCAAGATACATCGAAACAAGATGGAACAGAACCCCGTGCTCGCACTCCTCCTGACGAAGGTACGTTTAGTACTTTATTTTTTTTCCAAGAGTTTTATTAGTTAACATACAATTTAAGGTGAAAAAACAATTTTTGACTTAACTGTCATTATGGAACAGTCAATGATGGGTGAGATTTGCTGTTTTGTTTGAGGCAATTTAAAAAATTATAAAATCATTTTTTATTTTTCGTAATATTAAGACGAAAGTCGGCGGAGTTCTGTTGTAAACATTCCGCATTTTTCTGATCACCGCCGTTCAGGATTGGTCGGGTTTTCGGAAGAAAATCTTAGCATTATTCCGGTACAATCGAGTAGTAATACTGAGTGTGTTGAGGTTTCATCACCTCCGCAATCAGTTGCCGCCAAATCAGATAAATTGTCCAAGAATATTTTACATGAAGAATTGAATGAAGAGCTGCCGTCTTGTTCACCAGTAGCCAATTCAAGTAATATAAACCCAGAAATAATATTTGATAAAGAGAAAGAAGCAACTCAAGTTAGAAGAAGTAGACGCGGCACTTATACGATACCAAACTCTCTTCAAATCGCTCCTTGGCCACCGGAAGATAACGTTCTCCAAAATGGTGCAAATACAATATTTGTTTCATCACGAAAATCAACCCGAAGTAGAAGAAATTCTGTTGTTTCTGATAACCGGACGTCAGGAGAAAGCGCGGAACATGGAAATGTTGATGAGGAAGATGCTGATTTCGGAGTTTCAACGCGAAAATCTTCTCGTAGTAGAAAATCATCACGAAGTAGAAAAAATTCTGTTGTTTCTGATAACCGGACGTCAGGAGAAAGCGCGGAACATGGAAATGTTGATGAGGAAGATGCTGATTTCGGAGTTTCAACGCGAAAATCTTCTCGTAGTAGAAAATCATCACGAAGTAGAAAAAATTCTGTTGTTTATGATAACCGGACATCAGGAGAAAGCGCGGAACACGGAAATATTGATGAGGAGGAGGATGCTGATTTGGAAGTTCCATCAGAAATTCAACATACAGCAACCAATGAACCAAGAGTAAATGAAATTCCCTATGTCAATAGTCATGAGAAGCAAACAGTGACAAGTCCGTCAAATATTGAACCAATTCCTATCATCGAAATGCCAGTTCCATCACAAAATCTCAAAGCCAAGGCTAAGGAATTGACTGGCCCCCATACGGTCCCTGTGGCTGTTACTGCTAGCAACCAAGTGACCGAAGAAATTACAAAGCAAAAAGAAGTGAAGTCGAAACGCTCTTTGAAGGAAGGAGAAAACAAGATTGAGAGTAAAATGTCGAAGAAAAAGTTAAAAACTGGCTCGACGGAGACAAAAACTCCATTTAAGCAACGAGATGTTAACACAATGCCAGAAGAGACAAAATCAAATAAAAAATGCAGTAAATATGCTCTTAATTCTGAAGACAGTTGTTACAATCTAAGTAATATAGGTAAAGAGGAGGAAGTAGGGACATTCAATTCTTTCAAGAGGAAGAAAAATTCTGAAGTTGATGCGAATGATCATCTAAAGGAAATCACTGATTCTGCGAATGATAATACAACGAAAAATCATGTAAACCACGATTCAACGCCACAAAGTAAAGAATCTAAGAAGTCGAGAGATAATACTAATAAAGTTTCAAATAAACAAAAGTAAAACAATAAAGACCAGTATTAATACATGCCAGTAACACTTTTTTTTTTTTTAAATGTTAGAAGTACGAAAAAAAGGAGAGACGCTGATGCTCCAAAACAAGTTGAGAACGAAATTCCAGAAAATGTTAGACGCCCACGAAGAGCTGCCGCTAATAATGTTGATTACAAACCACCTCCAGATTATACGTAAGTTTCGGTTTTTTACTTATTTATTTTTTTAATTTAACATTTATCCTCCTTTATTGCAGTAAAATGCGTAGAGATAAAGAAGGGAAAGTTGTGATTAAGAAAAGAGTAAGTTTTTCTCCAATCGATTAAGTTTTTAGGGTTTGGGGCTGTAGAATTTAGATTAGAGCATTTGTTTTAAAATCCAGAAATAGAAAGACAAACGAAAGACTTGCTATATAAACCAAGAAGCGGAAAGAATACTTTTATTTTATATCGATTTTACTTAATTTATACCACTTAAATGTAAATTGTAATAAAATGTGAAAATGAACAAGAGTTTGTTTTCGTTGACTAGATGAGAAAAAATGACATGAATTATGTGACACATTGGTTATACATATCACGAATTACTTGATACAACCTGGAATACAGTGCACAAGATTGTCTGAAAAATTCTTTCACACACAGAAATTCGAAACTCAAGTCATTGTTTCATTACTTGCCTTACTAGCTTTGTCCATGCTTTCTTTGGATTTGATCAATCCAAGAGATGTGGCAAATCGGTGCGTTAAAGACTGTTTTGGGCTGGGTGTTAAACGAGGCTTTAAGTTTTCTGCAGAAACACTGTTCTGGTTATTTGTGACGTCTAATTTTTCACGTCGCGACCAAGGCGTCTTACAACTCAGAACGTCATATGCAGACCGAGTTGCATTTATTTCTTTAAATCTTTGGGTCTCGAGGTCGGATAAAGAATGCGGTCGAGGAAGCGATGGTCGATGCTCCATGAATAGGTTGACGTTAATCAACTTATGCTGTGCATCGACCAAGTGAGAAATTGTTGCGCCTGTACTATGTACGTACATCGATTTCGATTTTCGACGGCGTCGGGCTTTACGTTGTCTAGATATATAAGCATGTTCTAGTTCAACATCGGAATCGTAGAACGATTCTATTTTCTCTGAGTGTTCGTTATCTGACCCGTCGTTTTCACAAGCCTCTTTGACATCTTCATCGATTTTCTGTCCCTCATTGTCCGATATAGTTTGATCATACCCTTCGTCATCGCATAATGATTTGCTTGCAGCTTCATCTTCGATTAGAGTTACGTGTACACGTTTGTGGTCATCAGGCAAATTAATCTTGTGTTTTGGACTAGATATATCGTCATCATCAGTGAAAGCAATGATAGGAGCTCCCCTATTGTTTGTTGTTGTTTGCATTTCTGGGAGGATTCCTGTAGAGCCATTGCTTAAATTACGCATATCGTTGGCTGGGTGAATCAGAGGGCCATGTAGACTGGTTCGAAATAGTTTATCTGAATTGAGAAGTTATGAAAGTTTCGTTACTAAATTTAGAATTTTAATTAGGTAGTTGAAACCTGTTGAAATAAACGTGCAAAGTCATATAGCATTAATAAAGCAGTTTTAACTTCTCTTCATTTCTACAAGTTAATTGATTTTATTTTTTTTATTAGTTCAAGCGCAGCAAATGGCAAAGCCAATTAAGTTTAGCCCATTTACCAGCTGTTAGTAAGGTTATTGTGGTGGGTCATTATGCCGTTAAGTTGCCAGTCAGAACTCCATCGATGCTGATTGCTAATAGCATCATTGCCGTGTTTAGTCTGCGATAAATCATCTAGGCTTCTTAGCTTACGAAGTGTTACGTTTTTTAGGCGAACTGAAGGTTCAGCTGTAGGTAAATGAGAAGGGTTTAGCCATTTTAGGATGACACTCAACTTAGTTATTTGAAATTAATTTTTGTGTTTGCATTTGAAATATTAGAATAGAAATTCAATAGGAAAAGGATATTACATTTAAGTTGTAGAAATGAAGAGAAAGCATTTTTTGAAGTAAAGGGAGTTACGTAGTTTAACATCAAGAGACAATTTTAACAGGACATAACATTTTCACGTATTTTAGACAGTATTAGGGTAGTGTTTGAAGTGTGTGTGCGGCATGCGCAATCATCATGCATTTATCACAATATTTATTTTATTTTTCTTTACCCTTAGTAGCCTTGATAGAACTTCTGAAAGACCATGACCGTTGAATAGTACTTCTAAAACTACCTAAAAGTCATGCATAAATTGAAATTAGTAAATTAAAACATAAACATGCTGTAATTAAAGTTCAAAAAAAAAATCAAACAAAGTCAAATGAGCGTGTGATTATAAGAGCGTGATACCTTATCGGTGTAATCAGTGAAGCGTTTGGTGCAATTAATTTTAATTGTGTAGCAGATTAAAAAAAAATACAGACAATCTGTGATGTTTATACTAAAATTTTCAGTGTATAATACTCTTTACCTGTATCGTTTTACCTTTGTAAGTTTTGTGTATGTAAACTTAGTAACTCTTGTTTTTGTGTGCGTTGTCACAAATGATTCAATAACTTTTCTTTTACCTGAACTAATACTAAACTTCTTCCCACACATGAGCTCTTGATATCCCTGTCTAAAGGCTGAACTCCGAATTGCGTACAAAATTGGATTCCAAGCACAGTTAACGTATATAAACCAATAAGCCTTGAATGTAACAAAAATAATGAAAATTGAAATTAAAACAAGCGGTAGCTATTTTTAAAAAAAAAAAACAATCTTACCACAGGGTTGAGAATTCTAGGTATATTATCCTTGCTTGAATTTTTATAAAAAGCAGCAGCACATGAGTATCCAATGTACGGCAAGAAAGACAACATAAAACAACCCATTATCATGAATAAAGTAACTGCAATTTTTTTCTGCTGCATAACTGTATTTCTATAGTTCATGTTTGATGTACTTAACATTCTAACCATATGTTTTCTGATTTCTTTGAATGTTTTAAAATAACAAATGGATAAAATGGTTAAAGGCACAACGAAATTGAATAGCGTGTTGACAATTGAATGTGACTTGGTTTTAAGATCGTGAGGATATTTAGGTCCACACTGCGTGGCTCCGGGTTTATAAACGCTTGTATTCCATCCCAGAATTGCACTAATTCCATATATAGAAGACCACAACCAAGTATAAACGATCATTCCAATGATTCGACGTTTAGTCATGAATCGACTAAACGGTCTCGTTATGTTGATGCATTTATGAATGCTGATACACATTAATGTGTGAATTGAAGTCATAAGAAATAATGCCATGGTGAAGCCATTGAACTGGCACCAAAAACCATCGTTACTGTCGTCTAAAACCCAACGACCGTGGATAAGGGTAATTAATGAAACGGGCATATCAAAAACTGCGGTTAACATATCTGATATGGCTAAGTTGGTAATAAACAGGTTGGTCCTGGTTCGCATTCTCTTGTGTCTGATAACTGTTAGGATTACCATTCCATTTCCAATGAATGCGACTATCATGACTATAACGAGAATTATTGCCATTGGTATGACTACTTTTTGAGGGTAGTACGGCTCCAGCCCTGTTGTCGTGTTTGTCGCGTTGCTGTAGTTTGTAGTGGAGTCCATTGTCGTGTTGTCGCGTTACTAAAAAATTAAATGAGATGGTATTTCTTAAATTTAGATAAGCAAGCTCAGCTAAGCAAATTTCAAATTTTCATTTATTTTTGACCTTTGCACAATTCCAATTCAGCAAATTTACATTCTTTTGATAGAAGACCTTTCAAGTATTATCAAATTACTCTAGGGGTAATTGCAGAATTTGCCTACGCAAGGCTTTAAGAATTATCTAATAGTTTTATTTTTGAAATGTCGCTCCAACTTTCTTCTTCGTTTGTTTTGTGATGGGAAAAAATAAACATGTTAAAAACACAAACCATCTGCCAGGTTAAGCTTTATTTTTCTTTTTCTTCAGTCAAAAGGGTAACAATTCACTCTCCAAAATGAGACTGAGAAATATTTTTAAATGGGCAACGTATTTGTTTAATGAGAAAGAAAGAGGAAATTTCAAGTTTAAAAACAATTTGTACCAGGGAATTTATCTATCATCTCAGTTGACACCAAACACTCTAAATGACATATTACAAAAATTCCCTGCGCAATTAATAATTTAATTTTCAAAAAAAAAAAAAAAAAAAACTGCTATATCCTTATAAAATAAATATTCCGATTTTTGCATACGGTAATTTAAAAAATATTGAACTTTATGACATTTTAATAACTATTTTTTAAATTTCATGATTGAGTTATTATTAACTCTATGGACAACTTATTCCCATCCCGTCATTACAGTTGATTGAACAGCAGTGAAGCCAGCTTTAGCTAGCAACACGCGATAAATTTCGCCACATTTTGAGATATTGCTTCGTTGTTGTAATGTTTCCACTCTCAATACACAATGTGTAAAGTTAATTTTGTATATACGAGCGCGTACTCAATAAGGCAAAACGTACATATGGGCTCATATTTTGTGTAAACAATCAACTCCAAGCTAGAAAGTTCGAGGAAATTTCACAACGAGTCGTTGGTTTGACATGTAATTAATTAGGTCACACTTTTTTTTCCTGTTTAACGATATTTTGATGACAGTTTTTCAAAACAAATTCTGGATTAAATTTAATTTAACCGTCATCAAATACTTTCTTCATTACAGCCGAAAGTTTTCAAAACCTGACCCTAATCCACACTTGTAAATAATTATCAGTTAATCGTTAAACTAGTTTTTTGCCTCGAAAAAGCGTTGTCGTTTTATTACTCACGCTATGGGGGCTCGCAATATAGATGACTGTCAGATATAGTGTAATATATAGTATTCTGTTCAGGCGACATAACTAATTACTAGCGTGAGCAAAAAGGAATACTGTAGCAAGTCATAAACTACTCATCTTGTCATGAGAGCTTGGTCTGACATCAATACTCCACTAACGTATTTGATATTAATTTTGTTTTATAGTTTATATTTTTTGGGACGTTACCTTGGATATTGCTCCAGATACAGTGCTCACGGGAATAGCTGTAAATGAATGTTATTGTTTGACTGGGAATTATTATCTTGCTCAATATGTTTTATAAACACGAAAGAAAATGCGTAATTTGTTTTGACATTTTTGAAGTCTGTATAAGTTATCGAACTTCAATTTTGTTTTACTTGGTTTTTGTAATGACGCAATTTAGATAATCGATGGTGTAAGTGAAATCGGTTTCCCTTTTTTTTTTTCTTCCTGTCGCCAATTTAGCCAGACATAAAACTTGGGGAATTTCTGGGTGGGAAAAAATTACACATTTATAGTTGTGTTTATTTTTATTACACACCCTCTAATCACTCATTTTATTATTATTAGTAAAACGATGATTCGAGAGGATGATTTTGATTAGTGATCTATTTTTACCCGGCTATCAGAATTTTGACACCACTTGCTGTGCAGTGCAGCGTTTTGGGAGGTCAATTTCAAATTGTTGGTCTCAATTTTATAATGAGTGTAATTGCGTGCACACTCTCAACTATATTTGGCGACATGTTGTCTGACAATTTGTCACCGGTAAAACTATGACTTTTTCATTCTAACCCCCTCGCGTTAAATTAGAATTAAATTTTGATGTTAAATGCCAGTTTCAAGCAGATGTATTAATCCTATACTTAACTTAATTTCATATCATTCACAGAAAGACTTAATTTCACTTTATAATTACACTTTGCAAGCTTTCATCGCAGTTTTATGGTGTAAGAATGAGATGATTAAAATCAAACTTAACTGCCAACTTTGAGGTAATTTATCTGAAAAATGTTTGTGAAATGTGCAACATGCATTTTCTCTTATTATCAAACTCTCAAGTCATTCAAGATTACAGTTACCTAGGTAACTTGTGGTTTCACGACTTGGCGAAAAAGTTACTCTTTTACAAAAGGAGTAAACTAAATTTACAAGGAAGGGTGATTAATGTTACAAGGAATTCCAAACGGAAATACAAATGCAGTGCTAAGAAACACATCAATTGCAAGTTTTCCATACTGAATTTTTTTTTT
>JAQGAS010000728.1:0-35592 GCA_034686365.1 Pachymerium ferrugineum | reverse complement strand
ACGGATGTAGGTGCAATGGAAGAAAAGATAGTACATTATACCATCTTTCACCCCCAATATTAATATTTTTAATGACACCCCCCCTTTAAATTATGCAATGAAGCTAATCTATAGGTACATATGAGTTCAATTCGTTCTTTAGCCCTTTTGAAATTTTCAACAACATTTTTTACATTAAAAGTCTTTGGCTTCATCCCTTCTGTTGTTTACAATCCCTCTATATATTTTTTCCATTAGAAAAATCTTAATTAAAAGTTTTATGTTGTTTTTCGTACGGATCTAGCGGAAGCCAAGTCTATATAAGAATTGAAAATAATCTTGCTAGGTTATTTAAATATTAAAATAGGTAGTTTTTTTTTTTTTTTTTTTTTTTTTTTTCGTTGAATAACATCAGCTTAAAGGGATGACTGCCGAATAGAATAAGCATTAGAGAGTTAAGAGTAACAATGTTTAATGCTTTGTCATTATCGGATTAAACATAAAAGACTCTTCCTGAATTAATAACTTTGAAATCACGAGTGGAGAAGGTTGTAATTGAGAAAATGAGTAATATTTAACAGGTTTCTGGAAATTTACTTTGTTTTTTTTTTTTTAAATTCTTCTCTGCACTTTAAGAATAATAAATTTTCTTTGAAAAGCAATTAGCTGTACATTTCAGTAATAGCTCATGAATTGTATTTACAATTTTAATTGGGATTATTTTTTGAAGAGTTGGCTTTTAAAGCACAACTAAAATCTGATTAAAATTGCAATTATTCCAAAATTGGATAAACTGACGTTAAGTCTAGTTTAATGTCAGGTTTAGCTTTGAGATAAACTCAGTTCAGCTACTAAAAACTCATTTTCCTATGTAGACCTTGATATGAAGAGGTATACACGTGGAAAGAATAGTAAATACACACAAACTAAAAAATTACACATTCATTGCATACCATTACATACATACTGTATGTGCAATGTAATCAAGTAACTAAAAGTAGTCAACAAAATTTAGGGCAAATTAGAATTAACCATTATGCTCCAATCTGGCATGTTTAAGATTAACAATCAGCCAAGTGACATGCATGCACACAACTTTCTGCGCAATACCCCTATTTCATATTCACTAGGCATCAAATTTTTAACACGAATTACTTCCGCATAAACTCACAAAATTTAATCAACCAAAACTGCATAAAAACCACAACACGTGTACATTCACTTGAGCTACACATGGCAACAACAGAGACTTTAAACATAACTTACCCTTAGTTTATTCCTCAATAAACCTAACCTTGATACTATAAAAATTCCATAATTTAAGAAAATACTAAAATCGCTCAAAAAACTGTTCTCATTAAACTATAAATTACAAACACGTACAGCACAACCATTAATTAATTTATAAAAAAAATTTTATACCACAGAAAAAACTTGCATAATTTTGTGGTTTATAATTATATAGCCTGATTTTTTTTTTTTGCTTATTGCACATAATTTACATTAGCAATCCATTAACTTCATTACATAGCAATCCATTCGCCATCGATCGCTGCTAAGTGATTGCATGAACCGTATAACACGATACAACCTTCACCAATATCACCAAAATCCTGGCCAAAAAATGGGATAAAAGAAAAAAAAAATTTAAATCAATTTCTTTTCCCCAAAAGGTTTTATCACAATAAATCCCCCGCCTCCTTTCTTGTTATCAGCCGTAAAATGATGCGACATGAGGATGTCAATGGTTTATCTGATGTTTAGAAATAAGAGAACCAGTCTTATTCGCTACAAGGGCAGCGAGTCTTTTGTTAGTAAGCTTTGGCCTCGATTGACTGATAAAATTGACATGAGTGGGCGCCACTGTTCTTAATCTATTGAATGTGCAGTCTTTTAAACTATTAATGCAGCGGTGCTTGAATTAGTCGGAAGTAATTTATTGATAAGGGTTTTCTTTAATTTGTTGAGAAGCACAAGTGCAATGAATTGAGACGTTACATCGTTGCTCAATGTCGGAGGGCTTTGTGGTAAATAATTGATATTTCTGTAAATAGAGCTTCTTAACAACTCATATCTTTTTGACATGAATTGTTTATGAGAAAAGAAAAATAAATATGAGATATCTGGAATTGCCTAAAATTTCTTCTGGTTGCAAATGAAAAATTTGATTTTTCAATCTCAATCTCCAGGTCAAATTTTTGAAAAAAAAAAAAGTAGTGCATCGCTACAATTTTAAGCCTAGAAGAAGACCTGAAGCATTATATTCGTTGATGTGTAATGGACAACACAATGAGTATATTCAAGGAAATGAAGTTTGATGTTGTTAGCAACTTAGATTATTTACAACTAAAAGCTTATAGCAAAATTCTGAAACTGTTATAAAGACATATGATTGATATAATTAGTAGATTTAAAAAAAAAGAATGAAGGTTAATGCCGCCAGTGACTACTGATATCATACGCAAAGAGAAATTGCCGCGTAAAACATCAATAAACCATCGTGTAAATTTTTAACGGTCTGGATAACACTAAACGTGAACTAGATCCCTTCAAAACCGGTAATTAATAGAAAAATAAACATGCATATGATGAAATAATGTCACATGACCCAGATTGTATATCAACTGAACCAAAATTCAACACCATTCATCAACGGACACTCGTAATAAAATTTATTATACATATGCACAATACAAAGCAGAATAAATTTCCTTTCGATTATCTTTTTATTTTTCCTTCCTCTATCTCCCTAATGCAACGCAATCACCACCAGGCGTCGTCACGTGTTTGAAATTGTATGTTTGCTTGCTTCCGGTGTTGTTCTACTAGTAGCCGTGCGTGTTTCAGCAAAGATAAAACTCATTTGCTTGCAAACTTCCGCCCTTTCATAATTAAAACACCTTTTTCTTAATTACATCGTTTACTATTACATCTATTCTAGAAGAGTGGAGTGAAATTTTTTTTTTTTTTGGGGGGGGGGGGGGATTATAAAAAGTGTGGATCAATCTAATTTTTTTTCCTACCACATTATTTTCTCTGCATGAATGGCCTTTGAATGGCGTATAAATTTCCAGATGATACTTCATTATACACTTGGGTGATTTGTTGCACTAAAGGGTTAGTCCATTCTCGTTTTTGAAGGTGTGTGATTTGTATGAGACCCAGGTGTAGATTTTTTTTTAAAAAAAAGGAATTGTCAGAGATACATTGTGAGGCTAGGTTGAAATAAGATATTGGGTTGTGATTAAATAGTTAAGGTTTAAAATTGAAATTAAATAAATTTATTAGTTTAAGTTTTGTTTTTTAAATAAATGTCGTTTTTTTTTTTGAAACGGAAATTAAACGATTAAAATAGCAATAGAACCCTTTAGCCACCCCAATTTCTCTTTTTTGATTGAATCGACTCAAATAAACCTCTTCCTGTCATTTGGTCTCCCTCCCATTTTCCCCGCACCTGCAAACGAGGCTAGAGCTTTAGTCTCGCCCTCCCTGACCGAACGCTGGCGTTTTGTTGGTGTCAGGTTTTGAGAGAACCAAGCCACACTCTCTCTGGTGGCTCCTTAATCCAACACAGCTCCCCCTCATACATTTTGCAGATGTCATCAATTGGATTTTGACTTTTTATTACGCATATGTCATATTTATGTGTGACGTGACTTGTGTGTGACGTGACGACACGATGAGCCCTCCCTGGATTACCTCCTTAATCCAACTGAGATTTCGGTAAGAATAGTTGTTATTAATTAGAAAAAGAATTATTTTGACATGAAAATTAATTGACTAACTTTGATTTTTTTTTTAATCTTATTTTTTTTAATTAATATTGATTACACTTAAATTTTTTAAATATTTTTAAAGTCTTTATCTTAGATGCTATTAACAAACATTTGCATCTTGGATCATTGACTTTTGACCCATATGGCTGCTGGTAAATCCTTTCTTAATTCTTTTCCCATTCTTTTTTTTTTTTCTTTTTTAACTCCACCACTCCCCGCTTGGTGTTGTCAAAGTGTTTTCTTGTTCCTTATCAGCTTTTTCAAGCCAACTTTTGTGTGTAGAAAAAGCTTGGAGGAAGGAAAGAAGTAATCTTTATAAAGAGCTAACATGTGCCTAGTAGAGAGAGGTTATTGACAAGAATGTCAAGAATTGTGTTTAAGGTGAAGTTGGAATTTGAAGAGTCGGCCATTTTGGATTTTTACCTACCATTAAATATTTTTTTTTTCTTCTTTTTCTTAAGAGTTGATTTATTGTATAGGGTGCAATGAGATTATACAAGGAATTCATACATGACGCCATATTTGGTTAAGCTTAAATTTAGAGCCTAATATTAAGTGGGAGGTGAACAGGAGGTTGTAGTAAGGTCTAATTATGTTTTTTTTTATTTCTCTCAATTCCTTTCATTATATTGGATATGGTGGATTGAGATAGAGAAATAAAAAAATGTCTCTTAGGGATTTAAAAATTTAAAAGATAAAGTTTATTGACATTTGAATAATTGACATCAAAATTAGGTGCTTAAATTAATTTTTTTAACTTTTATTGAGTTAGGTGTATTGACATTTTGGAGGTGTATTGAAACTATACAGTCATAAATTTCCGTAATAGACATTAAAAAGTCTAATTGGTTTTAATAATTAGGCTTATTTCATGCTGTCATGTTAGATAGAAAAGATAAAATTATGATTAAGGTTATTTATAAGTTTATTGATTTTCTTTACAGTTAGTAATGTCAAAAATTTAGTTGACAGTAATGCCTTTTTTAATCTTATAGCCAGAGCGCCATAAATAAAATGAAAAAAAATGGTTTCTTAACCTTCCATTTGAGTTTAACTGCCATGTTGTAGAAATTGTATAAAAGCAGAGGGTTCTCTTTTTGTTGTAATGCAACTCCACCTTTCCCTACTCTTGTCAAAAGATTCATTCTCCGTCTAACCCCCTCTTTTTCTGGTTTTACCCTAACCACAAGCCTCGTACCCCGACTAAAGCTCTTGAAGACAATTTGAATTATGGCCATACATGCTCCCTGCTGGAGGCCATACCAATGGCAGACCTCCTACCTCACTTCCTTTAACAACATCCGCCATCTTGTGAGTTTTGTGTGTCTCTTGAAAGACTCAGACTCTCATCTCCCCTTTATTTCGAGTAAACATTAGCTTGGTTTCTAAGATGAACTTTATGCCCATGTTTATGAGCTAGTTTGGAGTCAAAATGGCGCCTATATAAAGCGGCCAATGTAAAAGGGTAATAAAAGGGGCGTGAGGAAAAATACTAAGGTTAACAATTGGGTGTGAATATTTTCTCTTATTTTTCTGGAAAATAGCCTTTATCACAAGATAAAATTGGTGATCAATAACATCAGTATGTTATTAACTGTTTCAATAATATTATTATAAAATTATAAACTATTATTTAATATACTAATGATTTGATGTTTGGATGAAAAGTCTGATCAAAAGGTTTGATCAGTCTTTTCATACCCAAAAAATACATTTCTCAGTATCCCAAGTGGATCATCAATGTGATCATTTTTTGATCATGTCAAACTTCCTTAATCAAACTTGAAATGCGATCAAATTTTAATTCAATTGTGATCAAATTTTGATTCAATTATGATCAAATTTCGATTCAATTATAATCAAATTATGATTCACTTATGATCAAATTATGATAAAGTATTTATTTTAAAATGGTTGAATATTTTTAAATCAATATTGATCAACTTATTATTAGAACATGATCATAAAATGATCAACCTTTTTGTAAAGGGTTATCTATAAAAATTTATAAACCTAATTAGATCTTTATTATATTTATATCATTAAAACGCAACCTGATGTTTGCTTTTTCTTGTAACGAGTCTCAGCTCATTTTTCCACGCTGTAAAATTAATCATTTGAGCTCATTACCCTGATTATTTGAATAGGAGCGAGTGAAAGCAAATTCTAGTTTGCTTCAGATTGAATTAAAGTTATTTTTAAACCCTTCAGATTGAACCTATCTTTTCCCAGGAAAAAAAAAAAAAAAAACAACCAAAATAAAAAAAACCCAAATAAACATTAACCAATGAAGCTTCTAAACAAGTCGTGAACAATACACTCGCCGTGACAGGTTTTACAAATGGTGGAGAAAATTACGGAGGGGGGAAGCGATAGTTTAAAAAATGCGAATTAAATCGCCCTCTCTTTTATTGTAACCATAGTTACCAACCATGTTTTTCCTCCTCTCTCTCTCCCTTCATCTCTTCCACCACCTACCACCACCTCCCAAACAGTTGTGTACCATGGAATAAAACATTTCCCCTGAGGACATTCGCTTATTACATGCTTAAAAATCGTCGTTTCCTTTTTATTTACACCCACCATGATGTTTAATTTTTTTTTTTTTTTTTTATCTACGAGGAAATACGTTTGAATTTATGTTGGGGAGTTGTAAAATACATGGGTTTGGATTAATGAGTGCAGAAATGTAATTTTGGTGGCTGGGTAAAAGCTTATTCTGTAAATTTAGAGGTTGTTTACAGGTTTTATAGGTTAAAGTGGAGATATGTAGTGAGTTTTCATGTTGTGCTGACTTATTGGATAGCTTGCTTGTTATTGATATAAGTTGGGGCACTTAGGATAGGAGGAAGTGTACAGTTTTGAAGTTAATTCTGAGGGTGTTAGAATGTATTTTTATAAAAATTTGTTTTCAGATTTTGGTTATGGTGGTGTGAAAAGTTTGTCACTTCAATTGATTTTACTTCAGAGTTTGACCATTCTTTTAGCTGTGGTATTATAACTATTTAATCAGAAAATACCATTATCTAATCAAATGAGTACAATGCCCTTATAAAATATTTGATCACTCTGTTGTCTTTTTCTTATCAGAAAAGTCCATAAAGTGATCACCTTCAGATCAAATGACCAAAATGGGAACACTTTTTCAATTTATTAGGTAATCACAAATAACTGATCATCAATAATTACCAAATAATTAAAAACTGTTGATGTGTGATGCAAATGATGTGAATTACAGAATGGTAAATTTTTTTTATTTTTTAATGGTGATCATTCATCACTGTTAATAAGCAATATGATTAGAATGAAAACAACTACAAATCAAAAATGATACAAGAGTTTTGTATTATCTGTTGGATTACAGCAGAACCCCACCCCAAAAATATTGGATTAGAAGTGCGAGTTAATTATAACACATTATATCACTATTGTAAGTGATAGATAATCAAAGTATTAAAAATTCAGTTTTTGACATCAACCCTAATTTTTTTGAATTCTTTTTTGTCAATAGCTTAAATAGATATGAGAGTAAAGACTTTGCCATTGTTCAGGTCAAACCTACAAAGGGAAGTATTTTAGGTTTTCCTAAGCTTTATATTTAATAACGTTAAATAAACATTAACACCAGAGGGGGCTGTTAAGCTTAGTTGCTATGGGAACACATTTTATTGAAGGGATCGTGGCACATCTGTTACAGTTGCATTATAGCGAGGCAACCAGAAACAAGGTTGAAAAGGATTTGGGGAAGCAACATTAGCTTTGGATGTCATGGTTTTGGGGTGGCACTAGAGAGCGCACCAAGGGAGGGCCCTCCTACTAGGAGGGGATGGTTGTGACGTCAGAAAATGATGGCGTCATCTAAAATTGCAATAGACATTTTTATGTGAGGTAAAGTGCAGTGGGATGTGAGAGAGCAATTTCAAGAATCCAATATGGTTGAAGACTTTTTTTTTTCCTAACTTGTTTTTTTTTTTTTTTCTTCTTTTTGTCAATTTTCTGAGAGTTACTATCAAGTTATAGTGTCATGGGTGTTTTTTTTTTTCTTTGAAAACTTAATTAGCTATTGTTTGATAGGTGTTAATTGCTGTTTGTGGGAGGTTTGAGGAAAATAAAGGAGAGGTTTTGAGGTCAGGCTGTTGTAGAAAAAAGTTTGTTTTTAAATAAGTGGTGTGACTTTTTTTTTTTTTTTAGTTTAAAAATTGAATTTGGTTGCTTTTAATAGAACTTTAGTGTTGCGTACAAGTGTTTTGTAAGTTTATGTTAATTTTTTATTGGGTTTTTTTGAATTAGATGTAGATCAATATTTTATGCAATGTGTACATTTTACAGAGTGTTTCTTGTTGACTTGCTTCAATGCTATAATTTATAAGTGTTTGAATATTTTAGAAATTATAGAGGAGGGTTGGTTTCTTATGAGAATTTAAGGTTGGAGGTTTTTTGAATAGTGTGTTTAGTGATAAATATTTCAATGAGTTTTTTTTAGAGAAAATTTTTTTGGGTTTAAAAAATTGATTTTTGCTTACTTTTTGGGTTTTAAGGTAGAGTTTTTCGTTTCATATTTAAAAAGTTTAAATTTTAAAAAAATAATTTTAGATTAATTAATTGAAGGATATTCTATTAAAAGTAAATAAACTTTCAAAAATAACAATTCTGTAAATATTATATAAATTAAGGGTGTTTCAATTGAAGTTTGGTATAAACATCAACACTTATAACGTTAAAATTTATATTAAAAGGAAAAAAGTTTTCAAATAATTCTGCAAATTGTGTTCTAGAAATATTATAAAAAGTACAAAAATTTCTCAAATTTCTTTAATTTGTATTGAGGATTTTATTTCTCAATAGACATAAAACCCAAAAAGGTGATTTCACTCTAGTAATAAGATCCATAATGGCGTCCAATGTGATATTAGTGAAATGTGTAGCTCATAACATTAAGAGAAGGGGGCGAAATGACGACATGTGGCCTCCTTTTCCTTCCTCACGTGGATCGATGCAATTTGCTGAGGAGAAAACAAGAGACAAGCATCATGGAAGAGAGTTAAAATTTTACACTAAAACACTATTATTACTTTTATTTTTCCATAGCAGAAACAATAATAATAATAATAAAAAAACAATTGTAATTACTAGATTTTTATGACTTTATTGACCACAATTTGGTTGAAAGAATGCAGTTTTTTTTATCAATTATTAATTATAAAGGAAATTGGTAAAATTTATGACACTTGGAAAAATGTCTAGAAAAAACTTGCACCGGAAGTAATCACAAAATTTAAAAAAAAAAATTAAAATCAATAAAATGACTGAGTGAAAAAAAATTGAAAATTAATAATTCATAGTTGTTTAAAACAGGCAACTTGAGTTAATTGAAGCTTTTGGCGTTAACCAACCCACAATCCATCCATTACTCAACCACTTAACCCTAAACCTGTAATTAACCCAAAATGAACAATCAAAACAAAAAAAAAGTTGGTAGGAAAACCATCTGGAGATTGTCACTTCTTTTACAGTCTCATATGAACAATAAAAAGACTCCATCTTTTATCCATCCCTTGAGACAGAAAAGAGAAATAGAGAGTGAGAAGTTGTTGAGAAGGGTCAGTGACTAAATCATCACCTATGTCTCATGTGATGGACCCAACGCCCAACAATTAGGATAAATTATTGTTGGTAATTATAGTGAGTTGACAGAAGGAAAAGCATTGGCCCATATGATATTAATGAGTGAATTTTCCCACACTTCCATTTTCTCTTTTCTCTCATGATAAATAGGATGTATAGAGATGACAGGTGTGTGCAACCACACTTATGATAAGCTTCATATTTCACACCTGTCATTCCTGGAGAGGGGAGTTGTGATATGGTTTTGTAATTATTCTCACCTGGTGCGGCACAGTCTGTCAATAAGTGGCAAGTGGAAATAGACAATTTGGAGATTTTTTTCTCATTCTCTTTCTCTCCCTTAGTCAACCAACTGGAGAAAAAATCGTTAGAGTGGAAACAGGAACTATTTCTCTTTAATTTTATTGTTATTGAGTTGATTTTATTTAATAGATGATATTAATTGCCATTAACAGCATGTGTGAACTGGTTTCAATGTTGTGAGACGCCTATTATAATTCTTTGGGCCCTCTATATCTCTTTTATATGTGATCTGTGTCTTTATATTGTTGGTATAAATGTGCAAAGATAAGATTTCTTTTTAGTACAAATCTTACACACAAATCTGATATTATATAACTATTATTTATATAACAATGCAAAACGTGATTATAGACATTACTAATAATGGACGTCAAATTTTGATTTGATGTCAAAACTCAAAATGGTGTTATGAAAAAATGGAACTTGGGAAACATTAATTAACACACGCAATGGCCCTGTAAATATTCCCATTGTTTTTAAATCAAGGAAAATTTTTTCGTATTAGATATTTATCAAAAAGGAAACACTTGGAAAAGCAAGCAAAATAAAATATTAGAAGTTCTTGACAAGGCGGGTAAAAGAGGTTTTAATATGAGTCAGCTTGAAAATAGTGTAGTTAAATTTTCCCTTTCTAATCTAGATGAGATTGCCATTCATGCATGGTAGAATTAATTGCAATAGAGGGCGGGAGCAACGATTTGCCAGTCGAACACATTCTTGACATTTGTAGAGGGAGAAATGTCTTTCTCCTTCCTTTTCAATCCATTGTGTGATAAAAAATGCCTTGGCTTTGTGCCCCTCCTTGGGGTCCCTTCAGGCCGAGTTTAACAGGTCAGCAGCCACTCTGGATGTGACTTCCGCTCTTGTCACCTTATGACTCGCCCACTACTGCAGTGGCATCCTAATGGCTTGGCTTTGCCACTCGGAATTACACATTAACCTTGGGCCACAGGTTATATGAGGTATTTTACCAGCAGAGAAAGTGCCACTCAATGAGTATAAAAGACATTTTTGGCAAATAGACAAGAATCACAAGATACTTTTCTTCAAACTAACCATTGCAACCAATTTGTGTTGTTGACAGCCTGCCTTTTCACTCGTTTGGAATTAGAGTCGAAAGTTTTATTGATCTTTGTAAAGCGGCCTTTGTTTTGTAACAGATGGCAATAGATGGCGGGATTGTCTGTTCAAGTGTTGTGACGTCAGAATAATGATTTATGGTTTGGTGAATTTCAAAAAGCAGTTCTGTATTACTATGGGAAAAATGATGGCTGTGGGGAAATATTTTGGAGGTCATCATGTTTATGATACTATTAGTAGTCGCTTTTCTAATAGACCAGAAATTTGAGAGATTTTTGGGGTTTATTAGAAATTCTGCAATTCCAAAATCTCATAAAAAAGATAAAATTTTAAAAATTCTGCAATTTTTAAGATTTATCCTTTTTATGAGAGTTTGAAATTTTTTTGAAATTTTTGAATCTTTTTGACATTCCAGAGATTTTCTGAGATTCATCAAGTTTTTTCCTCATGATTTTCTCTTTTTTTAATTTCAAAGAGTTTCATGAGATAACACCCGCTATTTTTAAAATTTTTGGGATTTTTTTTAGGAGGTTCGAAAAGATTTTTCAAAATGTGTCAGCTCTATGTTTAACTATAAAATTACAGACCACACTACCCTTCTATAAACACATTAAAAATACACCTATCAAAATCAAACAAATTAGAACACACAACTCAAAATCTCTACAGAAACATTTTCACATCTAAAATCCAAATTTTCACGAGAAATATTTACGTGTTAATTAAAACAAGATTTTTGTAACAAGAAAATAAAAAAGCCAAAAAAGTATTCCCCCCCCCTCCCCCACCCATAAAAAACAAAAACACGTTTCCTTTCCATTTTTTTAATTTTAAAAAGTGTTTTTATTGCTTGGTTACTCTGGCATCTGTTTGTTATTACAGTAATAATGTGAAAGTGAGCAGTTGAGTGAATTTGAATCAAGAAGGAAATGGGAGTTGTTGTTGTTATTGTTGTGTAGGGGCGCTGCGGTGGTAGAGAATGTAATTAGCTTGCAAACCCATTTTCCATTCTCTCTCTTTTCTCTTACATTTTATCGACGGGTTGGCGATCCTCTTCATGTTAGTCTTACGTTAAGATAATTAGATATTCAAGTTTTGCAATTGTTGCCTAATTTGTTTTCATGATAAAGTGAGTTAAAAATTTTTCAAGCCATCTGTTTTCTTTCCAGCACAATGAATGCATGTAAAAGTTTAGGAAAATGTGTAAAAAGTGTTAAAGTGATTGCCCCTTTTAACGGGTTTAGTGTTACACTATTGGTTATTGATTCTGGGGTTAATACAAGGGATAACGTCAGCTAATGGATCAATAAATAAACCGGGGAATATTTTTTCCACCTCTTATATTAGGTAAAATTTCAATTTTCCATTTCATTGACATTGATTTGTTAATAAAAGCGCATGCGTGATTAAACTAATTAAATTTGCACAGAATTAGGTCATTTTCTTACAATGTTTACTCTACTAACCTTTCCTTCAAATTAAACTTATCTTTATTTACATAGTGATTGCCATGTGTGCTTACTTGTATGTAACAATCAACAGATAAACATAAAAAAATGCGAGTATTTGTTTAGGCAACTTGCCAAGGAGGAAGTGTCAGTAGTAAGAGAGAAAATAAAAAATAGAAAAAGGCTTTTACCGTTTGAAAAAAAAATATTGAACTCGACCGATTTTAAACACTCGATTTGTAATGAAGGAAACCAATTTTTATGTTTTTTTTTTCTTTTTTAATAGAAAAAATATTAAGCAATTGGTTTTTTCTTTTTTGTGTGAAACATTGTTGGGATCAATGGTATCGTCAATAAAATGTGATTATAATTTTTTGTAGCTGACAAAAAAAATTTATATAAATTGTGTAAGTTATAAGCTTTACTACTGATACTTACCTGGCAGCAAATAAGTAGTAAGGTCAAAAAATCCCATAATCACCTGGACAGTATATAGAATCAAAAAAAAATGTCGAAAAATGTCAAATAAATCTCATGAACAATATTTTTTTAATGTCAAGACTTTCAAAAAAAAATTGATAAAAATTGAAATTTGGTAGAAATGTTATGTAAGAAATTATCGATTCTAAAACTGTTTTAAGACTTATACTTTTTTGTAAATATCCAAAATTTAATTCAATACTGAGTATCGTATCATAAAGTGTAAAAATCATAAAGAAATTTTCAAAATGTTTACTTTATACATTTTTTTAAACATTAAAGTGGACATAAACTTCGGTGTAAACAGTCCACGTTTTCTCCCACAAATTTATATTCTCTTAAACTCACAAACACGAAAAAAAAATCAATGGACATTTGTTCTACACAAGTCCTTCAAAAATCGTGACTTATCTAATTTTATGATATCATTGTATTCACGTAATCCTCGCATTATCCGCGCGTCACACAAGGGGGCGCGATTAAATTTTTTTTTCATACACAAAACACAGTAATAAATTTAAAACTTTTTTTTTCTCGTTGACAGAGTAAAAAGGGGACGTTAATGGTGACAGTGAAATGGTACTACAGACCATCTGAAGTTCCAGACTCCGTTTATCAACTGTTAGTGCAAGACAGAAACACCGAAAATGGTGAGTGCTTCACCTTTTAACCTTTTCTCACTTTGTCTTATACTTTTATTACACTTTATTGCCGACATCGTAAAACGTATAATGAGCTCTTAACTCTTTTCTTCCTCATTTCTTACCATCCCTTTCATTGTCCCCAAAAATAATTAGTCTAATATAATCATTATAAAAATAACTTATTCACCCTGAAATTATAAAAAAAAAATAACACATTATTATCACCGTTATCGTTTATTTACAATCGAAAAAGAGAGGTTACGTGTCTGTAAACATGACAGAAAAAAAAAAACACAGCTTTCAGTAAGTCATATGCCATCGATTAACCCCAATCGTTAATCCCTGTGTTTTGAGTAATTAAATTTCGTAATCGATTCACCTCATCGTCATTGAGTGACGTAAACCCTATGAACCGACCGGCTTTTAGACGTATCTAAAAATCCCGGTTACGAATATCGCGCCCAATTAAATGTGAACCAATGAGAAGCGGCTTTGTGTTAGCTGCGAGACTTGCACGTAATGGCCGTCGATGTTGAGTCAATAATGGGGATTTAGTGTGTGTTTTTGTATGGAGATGGTGGAAAATTGCACGGGTTTTAGCTCGTTTCATGAGAGCGATCTTTGAAAAAACGAGTAACTATTGCAATTTCCAGGCATCTTGGAACGAGGGAGTGTCTCCCGCACTTTGATGGGTGAGTATGAGTTCGTTTAAAAGGAGCTCACATTCGTGTTGCTGTTTTTCTCTCCCCCTTACCCGTTAATTATTCCAGACCAACTCCAAGATTTATTTTCGATCCCGAATTTTGTCTATTTTAACCGGGTAGCTATGGCTCTGTCATTTTCTTGGTTTGTAGTAAAATTTAATCAGTTGTCCCCGATATTTACCTCGTATTGTGAAGCAAAAACCCGGAAGACAATTTTTGCCTGATAATTTTTTTTTTCTGTAGCAGTAATTCGGTGTTTAAATTTATTTTCCTTGATATAAGTATTCATTTTAAATTAATTTGTTGTTGGCAACTGTTTAAAACAATGTATTACATTTTTTGAGACTTCGTGCTTAATATTTAAAAAATATTTTCTGAAAGAATTTTATTTGTATTTTCAGAATCAGGGAAAAATTTAATTGTTAAGGATCCTGTTGTGAAAGCCAGAGAATTGTTTATATCCGATGCAACTGATACATACCCAGTATCAACTTTAAGGTAAATATAGATATTTTTCACCAGTATTAAAACTTTTATTACTATTTTGTGCCTTCAATTGTCTTGAACTTCTTATTAATTCTATTTTATTGTTTAAAAAAAAAAGTGCAGATATGATCAATCAATACATCTTTTGTTACATAAAGCTAAATTTCATTATTAGTTAAAATGATGCATTTACCCATCACAACAGTCATCTAGATACTTCATGCCAATGCTAAGTTGGCCTACATAAGTCAACTGGTATTGAATAGTAAATTTAGATCAAGACAAACTATTGGGTACAATTAGTATTTTTAGTATAAAATTCATTGTAATTGAAATTAAAAATATGTACTGTGTATATAGAATAAGCATGCACGTTATACTTGTACATTGTTCGATCATAATTTTGTATATTCAAAACAAGATCAATTTTTAACATCTAAAACATAACTGTTTCCGGAGCTGTCACTTTGGTACTAGCAATATAAATAAATATTCTGTGTTTATTAACTCCGCTATAAAAAATTTTATTCTACATTTATTCGGGTGTTCTTATTCTTCTGTTGATTACACTTACATAGACAAGAAACTTTATTCTCTGGTCATGTTATTGTGTCTCAACTTGTGGCCCAAAATATTTACATCAGGACGAATAGTATTTAATATTATTAATTTTATCCTCGTTTATTCCAATACGTTTACCGTATAACATCACTCACAATTTATTACTTGAGCATTGCAATTAGACAAAACATGACGTTTCCTTCTAGGATTTCGTGTCTATTGTAGCCGTTGCTTACGAAATCAAATTTATTTATTTTATTTATCTCGATATTGAGTATTTAGATGAATTGCGGTACCAGGCAAAGAGTAAGAACACAAAAGAGATGTAATTTGAATATTTAAAAAAATACATAAAACCTGATTGAAAAGATAGATACAAACTCTCCACCCATGTAATCTTGCATTGTTAATGCATAATAGATATAATTTTTATGTTCTTAATAAGTATGTTTAAAAAATTTCTAAAGAAGTATTATTGGAATTAAAAATTGCAGTGTCAGCAATGAATTTTTTCCACTCACATTTTCTATCTGTGACATACAAGACATTATTTTTTAAAAGTAAAATTACTAACATTAAAACGATTCGTCAACAATGGCCGGAATGTAAAAAAATATTTTCATAAAAATTGAATATGTTGCCTATCAACTTGCATCTAAGCATCCCTTAAAAAACCAACTCTTACAAAATATAATAAAATAAAAAACACGTGCAAAAGTTTTTTTTATTTTATTTTATATTGTTAAGGGACATTTATACATTATTGATTTTTTTTGAATATCCATCTGCATCCTTCCTCAAGTGACTTAATTTTGTTGCGTAAAGGATTCAATAGACACGTATTTTGTAAAATTTTTTATACATTTTTTTTTTTTTACAGAGGACAGTGTGACGTGCATCATTATCAGGACATCTTTGCTGTAAAAGATTTCCTTCCAAAACCTGACAGTTTCTTCTACATTCTTGGCTATAACCCTGAAACCAGAAGGCTGGCGAGCACCCAGGGAGAGATTCGGGTTGGACCCAGCCATCAGGTATACATTACAGGTCGAACCTCTTTAATACGAACTCGAAAGGACCCAAGACTTTTGCCTTACAAGTTCTTATTACCGAACAAAATTATACATAGATTTCTGTTATGGGAATGTAACGAAACTTTTAAAAAAATTCATATTATAGAGGAATTCGTCTTAAGGGTGTTCGTATTAAAGAGGTTCTACCTGTATTAATATTTTTATTAACTTTTTTTTTCAGGCTTAAAAAAAATATTTTTTGAATCTTTAAGAAATGATGAATTATTTGTAAATACAACTTTGACAAGTTGTTTTTTTTTTATATATTTCTAAGGGGAAAAAGACACTATTTTCAATGATGATAAATTCATGCAGTAATTTTTTTCCTAGTTTGAATTTTAAATTTCACAACTGTGTCAAGATTGATAAATTGTTTCGTAGGTTTTATTCAATTCAGTTTATTGTTTTAAAGGTTTTTATATAAGATGTTTCAATTTATTAGGAATTCCATAGATGTTGCGCGCTTAAATTCCCATAAAAAATTTTCTTCGACCTCTAAAAAATGATGTTATCTTTTAAAAAAATAGTAAATCTAATTTTTCGAATATTTAATTTCCCCTGCAACAAAAATTTTAAATCGGATTTCTCACCTGCCAATTATTGAAACGTTTTACGCAAGGTTGAAAGCCTTGTAAAGTTCCCCTCTAGTCAGAAATGTTTTAATAGATTGCTTTCTTACGAGTTTTTAATCGCGACCTATCAAAAGCATTCTCATTTTTCTCTTCAAATGAGGGGAAGTCAATTTCTTTGCCTAATCAGGTGTATGATTGTTTGAAAATTTTTGCAGTGAATAAAGATTAGATAATTTGTAACCTATGGGTGTAATCATTACAGGCTCGCCTTCCCGAGTACAAACCAAATGTGCATCCCGATGGAATGCCCGAAAAATGCCAGCAGTGGGAGGAAGTTCGGTGGGTACCTGGAATGCCAGACTGCGACTTGCTTATGTATCTCCGGGCTGCTCGGTAAGGATATTAGGCAAAAAAAAGTTTTGGGGTTTTAAATTTCTTTAAAGAAATTTTTGGTACAGTGTTTTTGTTTAAACTAGGCTTAGAAATTGATTAATATAAGAAATTGGTTAATTGAAATTAAAGGGACAGTCAACGGTTATGACATGATGAAATGGATTAATTAATGTTTACATTTATTTTGACTCTGTTTGGTGTTGAGGTAATATATTTTTGTCACTTCTACTAGAAAATGAAAAATGTAGTGATCCTTTGATAGCCTTGTTTAGCCACCAATTAGAGGTAAAAAACTAACAGAGTGAGATCAGGATTTCCAAACAAGCAGATGTTTTTAACGACTATCAACTGCTAATGAGATTTTATACGAAATATCAATTGTCAATAGTTAACCTGTTATGTTTATTTACTATATCAGAGAATATTCGAAAATTTTTTAATATACAAGAGCACAAAAAACTATCACTTGTTCTCGATTGCTTAGGTCATATATGACGAGAATGTGTACAAGAAAGACGGTTCTTTCATTGCAAGTCATCCTAATAAGAATCTCAAGTTTACGATCAAACCTCGGTAAAGCGAGCTAACGAAAATAGTGCGTGTCCTCGTTTATTTTAGCTCCTAAATTCGCCAAATGGCCAATTGCTGGTATTTGTTGCATTGGAATAGCTAATAGGCATTACTTGGTGGACAAGCAAAACAAAACGACGACCAATGAAAGACTATGTAACTAATAAATCTCAGATATCTTTTCCTTTTTCCCGACAATGTTAGTAACACAATGGAAGCCTATTGTATTGATTACAATACGATATTAGAATAAACAAAGTGGTTTTACTAAATATTTACATTACACCACAAAGACCAGCAGTTTACTTGCTTAATTTATATGAAGGGTAATGATTGGTTAATTTTAGTCATGTGACTGAAATGTTTTAACCGAGGAACCTATTCCGTAATTTTGGATTAAACTCAGTTTTTTAACTAAGCTTTAACGTAGTTGATGCAATCCACCTTAAATATATTGAACTTACACGTCAGAAGAAAGAATTTAATAAACATAGTAAAAAAAAAAAGTCAACACATAAATAACTTGAAGAGGTCCTGTCTGTTTTGTAAAACGTATCTTAAAAATTGATGTCACTTTACAAGCAAATCCGCGCTTCTTCCCACAGTATTGGTATTGTCACCTGACTCCTTCCTTCCTTTCTTTCTCCCTCGTGCATATCTTGATGACAGTCACACGTGAAAGGTTCCACAAACTGTTTGATGTGCTCGAGAGCTTCCCCTTGCATTCACACACAAACCAAGCTTCCATAGAAAGCGAAGCGGGGGCGTAATCTGAAGGAGTAGGTGGAGAATCACCTCTGTAATCATGAGGGGCGGAAGGGGGTCAGTTTGAAGGCGCTTCTCGTTTGTGCCTGTGGGAAGCCATTGTGGATAAGTTAACCGTGTTGTTGTAATTTTTTTTTTATTTTTATTTTATAAAATCTTTTGTGACGTGTTGCAATTACTGTTGGCACCAACTCGTTTGCGAATCGATTTTCCATAGACGGTTCTTGAGAATTCACGAGAATTTGCTTTGTTCTGCTGTTTAAGTAGAGAGATTTAAGAATAGGGGGAATATGCGGGTTGTTTTTTTTTAGGTATTGGATTTTTTTTAAGGTTTTGGAGGTGGAAATAAGAAAGGGAAAGGTTTGTGTTGCTACTGGAATTTTCATTTTAAACGAAATTGAGGGATTTCGTGCGGGGATTGTTTTTTAAAAAAACTTTTGAAGGTTTAATAATCGTAATTTGTCGAGATTTGATTTTAGCCTGTAATTATTTTCACATTACTTGATTTTTGTTGTATTTTTTTTATTTATAGGAGCATGGCTGCATTTGCAGGGATGTGTGACGGAGGTTCAGCTGATGATGGCTGTCTGGCTGCGTCACGTGATGACACGACTATCAATGCTATGGATATTGTAAGTACCAATCACACATCTAATTTATTTTTTCTTCTACAGGTTATAACATCTTTTAACGTTATGCCTAAATTGCGACTCTGTCTGCACAAGTTACAAAATAACCAGTGTTTTATAGTTCACTAAAAATGTTTCTTTGAATTAATGTTTGATTAAAATTTATTTTCAAGATTGACGAATTGAAAGTTGGATGCAAGAAAGTGCACTTACTAAAGTCAAATAAAAACAAGTCAAACTATTCTCACCCAATCAAAAACTGAAAAAAAAACAAACTTGAGCAAAAATAAGACGAGTTTCGCTATTCCACCGACAGAGGCGCAGATAGGCATAAAAGTTAATGAGAGTTCATTCAAAAAAATCTGTCATGACTTCCTCAAAGGGTAAAAACCTTCACTCTGTTGGCAGTAAATTTATGACTTATCAAAACCCTTTAAAGATTAAATCACAGTGCATGGAATTTCCAGTAGTCGGTTTTTTTAAAGGGGAAAAAAAATCACCTTATCAATAAAAATACTTATCAAAAGTTGATCTCTTGTAATATTAATTATTGTAATTTAAAACTTGACATATAATTCAATCAAGTAGATGAATATAAAATTTATATTCATAAGAATTCGAGAATTCAAATTAATTCCTTCATGTGGTTACTAATTTTATTCTGTCTGAATATACAGGGTCTGTAATAAATCTTGGTGAATTTTTTTCTACTACTTTTTTATTTAAAGGGTAATTTGTTTAAGTTTTATTGCCGACATTTTATTTGACTATTTTTTTTTTACATCGTTTTAATCTTGACCCTTTGAGAATTTAGTTGTATAGGTGTTGACCTTGCATTCTGAAGTTTGAAATAAAATGTGGTGGCCTTTGGTCTTTGATTCTAAGTGCAAATTAGTAGTGGTTGTGGGGTTTTGCATACAAAATGGCGGATATGATGAATATGTAATGCAATTTGTGTAAAGTGTGGTGAGGTTTGGAGGTAATAAGAGTTTGGTAAATAATAAAATTTGCTAAGGTCTGAGTCAGAGTGAAAATCAGATTTGGTAATGGAGGTGCACAACAAGGGGATGTTGATCACATTTATTTTTTTTTTTTTTATAAAGTTTTAGGTTCACATCATTTTTAAATTGTGAAAAAAAAATATACAAAAATTTTCAATTGGTTTGTTTACCAAAAAGAAGTCTTAAGAATTTGTTATTAATAACGGGTGTGAAGAAGATGTTGGGGAAAATAATTGAAAAGCGTTTCACCAACTCTCATTTGATGGACACTTTTTGGAGTGTGTAAAAGGAGAAAATGAGGCGGAGTTAAATGTGCACTTGGTACAATGTGCTTTATGTGCATGTTCTGACACCCAATTTCATCGTTGGAAACAAGTGAGGCAAAGAGAAAGAGGGGTAGAGAGAAGAGAGAATGAAGGCGAATGGAGAGAAAAAAAACTTTTTGGGACTTTGCCAAGCACCAAGGGGATTTGCTTTTTATTTTGCTTCAATCTCTTAAGTTTCCATCTTGTCAAAGACTCAAATGGAAGAAGCAGAAGGCAACAGGAAATGTTACGTCTCCTTTTTTGATGAAATTTGGATTGTGATAAGAAAATGCGCAATGATATGTGACGTAAAAATAAAATTGTGTGTTTGGGTTACTACCAAGAAATACTTTCATCACATCTTAGATGGGAAGAACATAATAGAGTAATTAGTGGTATAGTGAATTTTTAGTCAAACTGAAAAAGGTAAAAAATTTGAGGATAGTTAGCTGTATAAACGACTATGAAATTGTAAGCTTTGTTCTGTTGAATACAAAAGCATTTCATACTAACTAATCTCGCAGTAAATTAAGGTTAAGGTGAAATCGTGTATTTCCCCTTTGTAACCGTCACTTCACGCTCTAGTTATCAAATTTCGGTTTAAAATCTGTAATTAATTTCACGTTAGATGATAAATTATTGCTGATAATGTCGTCGTTTGAACTATCAACGTAATATTTTTTGTTCTCTCTCTTACACCACCAAAACAACCATTAATTTAAAAGCTGTAACCCAGAAAAATCGTCGAAATGAAATGCCTCCTTTTACGTTTTTAATATCGGAATGGATTGAATGCAGTCGTAAAAGGGAAGAGACAAACAACGCATTTTATCAAATAAGTGCACATTGTGACGAGGTTTTCATCATTAAAACCAAGGCCGCGAAAAAAAACACCTAATAAATGTCATTTTTATTATCTCTTATTTTTTACACAAACTTTTTTGTAGTCTTTTAATTTCCTTTTACCTCAGTGGGAAGCCTTTAAGAAGTGACAAAGAATGTCTTAGACACAGGTTTTGTTGTTTTAATTTATAAAGGAATAATATAGGGTGAAGTTTATTAAGTCATGTCTACGCATGTGCGTTTTTAAAGTAATAAAATGGTTTATTGTGTAGACACTGCGATTATTAAGAAACAGGAAGTCATAAAAAGTGTTTGTTAACACCATTTGTTAGCAATTTTTTTTTTTGTTTTTGCGAGAAAAATAAAATGTAAAATTTTTAACTTTAAATGTTGTGATTATTTACAGCTGCACGCGAGTAATTATGACACTGGAAAAGCGTTGCAAGCATTGGTCAGAAATCCGGTACCCAAAGGAGTGGATAAAAAGTGGACGGAAGATGAACAGGTCTGTTTTTTTTTTTTTTTTTTTATTTTTTTAAATTCTTGTTGTGTACAAGTTAGTTGATTTTGAGTAGTGATAAGTGGTTTTAATAACGGAATGTATTGGCAAATAGCCAAGCAGGAAGTTTAGTTGGTTCTATATTTTTTGAAGTGGTGTTGTGAGCTTTGTATTAAAATGAAGGTGCAGGTTTAGGAGACGAAGGAGTTGAGTAATTGGAGCTGAAATGATGAAATTCTTATTGACGTTTATATGTGGTTAATCAAGATGAAAAATCTGAAGTATGATTGGAGAAATTTTTGTAATCAAGTTTCCCAATGTCGGTTTAATCTTGAAGTTGGAAAACTAAACTTAACTAGTACAAAATGAGGTTTTCTGTAAAAAATATATTTTGTATTTGGTTTACACAAGGGAAGGGTTTGGGATTAATTTGAGTTGCTTGACGTTCATTTTAGTTGAGATTAAAATTCGCCATCTTGGGTTATAGAATATATTCACCGCGCATGATGCATTACTGGGAACATTTTATTAGAAAGTAAAAAAAAAAAAAAGATTGTAAAAAAATATCAAAACAAGAAGAAAAAGCAATCACTCAAAGGTATTCAACTAATAATTTCTGTCAAAAAGTGGACGTTCCTAACGTTTGCTTATGTTTCTATACGCTTTAATCTAACATGGCGGATTCTAATCTCGATCTAAAATGAATATCAAGCAAATCAAATTAATTCAAACCCTTTATGACACGAATATTGAATATCTGAGCTGTAAATGGCCTTTATTGATATACCGGTTGGAATTAAAAATTTAATACGACATAATAACACGAGGTTTTAACAAACTCACTGAATGAGAGGTCACTGCAAATACAGTGTTAGAGGTTATTTGGTTCATAAAATGTACAAACTAATCAATATGAAATATTTTCATTTCTTTTTCAATTCCCGAAATTGCTTTTGTCTGAAATTCAATTATTTGTCTTCTTCTTTCCCCTTGAATTTCAGCTTTGCGTAATCTTATTTACCGTCTTACACAGTTTGTAGGTCTCTCTTGTTTCTATTGGGATAGACATGATCGATAAATTTTTATCCATGTAACGATCAGGATTGGCGTACAAATTGCCAGGGTTACTTAGTGCGTCGCTTTTCTTGGACTGCAACAGTCTCTAAGGACCAGGCAGATGACAAGCAGAGATTTACTTTAGTTGCTCAGATTCTTTTCTTCTCTAAATCTTATAAAGAATGCGTTTGGGAAGTGAGAAATTTCCTGTAATAAAATGAGAAAATATTTTCTATTTTTGACGTTTTGAAAAATAATTTTCAACTAATCTTTACATTTCCTTTTCAATGCAAATTTTAATTAACTTGAAAGGTTTGAAAAATTAAATGGGTTGCTTAATGAAAAATGAAGTTGCCAAGGTTTTTTTCCATTACCTAGAAAAATCTCTAATTTTAGCTGATAGCCATGTTTTGATTTTACTTATCAGCTCTTGTCTTATTTAGGTGATGGGATAAAATAAGAAATCACTTAAAGTAGCTATTGAAAATAGAAGAAGAAAAAAAAACCTCTTGATTGACGCATTTTTTTTTTTTTTTGGATGCCCATCTCACTTATGCTGTCATCTTGTATCTGACAGTAAGAGAGAGAAAGTGCTTTTCCACGGTCATGACAAGCAAATAGACACAAAGTACAACACATTTCTTTCTAAAGAGGAGTCACAGTCCTCCTTATTCTTGCCAGACATAGCAAAACACTAATTGGCTTGTATGTTAAGTTAGCACTTGTTGGCATCTGTTGGCAATAAATTCTCAGCTAGACTGAATAATACAAGAGTCCATCTGGTGGAGAAAAGTATAAATAAATAGTTAGGGGAAGTATAGAAGTTGGATAAACAGAAAGGCGGTTATCACTTTGTATGTGACAAGTGGCAGTTTGAAGTTGTATTTTCAAATATTTTGTCAACTTTTTTTTCTCCTGACCCCTGGGAATCATTACAGCACCCTATAATCAACAAAATCTCACAATTTACTCAAGTGTGTGACGTTGGAAGTGGCATCTGGTGGACCTGATCTCACTCTGATTAAGCTGGACTTGTGTCAGCAATGATTTGGCCCAAAGGCTAGCTAGCACGTTTGTGGTGCCACCATAAAAATCATGAAATCACCCACAATGCACCGAGAAAATCAATATCCTTGTGGTGCTTAAAGGAGACTGTAAAAAAGAAGGGGATAAGAAATTGACCTCTTATCAAATGGGGTGTTTCTGGGCGAAGAAAAAAATTGAATAGGTATTTGGGAAAAAAGAGTTGAAAGGGTATGATGGATATAAAGAATGGGAAAGAGTTTTAAGGATATAATTTATATTTTTAAAATTTTGCTTTACATAATTTGGAGCTAGGTAATTTATTATGCGAAGATTTCTTAGTCTAATTGAACTGTCAGTTAGAAACAAAAAGAGAGTGTTAACTGAATTCTAATGAGAAAGTCTTGTGAAAAACGTAAATTAAGTCTGACAGTCAGTGCTCAGTTGGCTTTTACATGGAATTACATCAATCCGATATTTTATTGTAGTAAACTGCTGTACAATTTGCCTTGCTTACTACACTAATTTTAGAATTAGTACATTTTTTCTTTGGTTTTCTCCTTCAAAATTTGTTTTTAGAATTTCTCCTACTTGTTAATAAGGAAATAAACCAGTCCTTATCACTAATGATTTTTAAGCAAAGGGAACATTAGTAAATAAATACAAATTAAATAGAAGCACTTGGACTAAATACAAAAACTAATTTGAACGAACATAATTTAATAAAAGATTAATACTCTAAAACTTCCATTTGGCTTCCTCAAGGAAGGAAGGGTATGACCTATAAAGATATACCTCAGGAAGTGACCAGTAAAGGTGGAAAGTTGGTCGTGTTTTATTTGCTCCATAAAGTATACGCCCTCACTAACTGAAAACCAGAGACCTAACCGCTTTGTGAAGTATATTCAGTCCTGTACCCATAAGGGATTACGAATGAGCAATAAGTACAGAAACAAAAAAGACTTCCGTACCTTCTACTAAATATTTTTCTAACGTTTGGTGAACTGTTTTAACCAAAGTCAGATGAGATATTGCACAGGACTGCAAAACCATTACATTTTAAGAGTCTTGACAGTTTCTAATTATAGGATACAGTAAATTGTAAAGATTTTGTCCTGTCCTGACTGGCGAAATGAATACATTTTCTAAAAAACATAATTAAAAAGAATTTTAATATGGATTTAGTGGCTAAATCCACAAACACACGTTCCTATCATAAAGTCTACTATATATATTGTTGATACCGGAAGTTTATCACATGAGATGTTGGTAGAGCTCTTAAGATTGGTAGGTGGTTTCATCTAGGGTAGCCATTTTGATAGGTAGTAATAACACTTTTTTTCCCCTCGTCGTAGAGATTGATTGTGTGTAATTTTGGTGGCGGCCTCTGCGGCCGCGTTTATGAAACCACGTGTACAATGGCGCACCTGCTGTACCAGGTGAAAATGGACTCGACTGTTTGCCAATTTAATTAACCGCGTTGAGCCCCGTGCGTTTTGTGGAAATGGCTTTAATTACTTAATTGGCTGACAAATAGCAGAAGGCTGGTCATTATGTTATCCACCATGACTTTTTTAGAAAAATATTTCCGGTCGCAATTTTTTTGTTATTTAAAATTGATAAACGAAAAATGAAAGTAAGTGAACTGTATTTACATTAGAAACGCATGATTTATTTTGAAAACATGTGTTTTTCTACTATTGTTTATTTTCATTGGGGATAAAGAAAGGATTTGTTCGTTTTTAATGACTTTTTTAACGACCTATTCTTTTCTCATCTTTTGCAACTTTTTTTTGTTTCTTACAAACGAAGTAATTATCAGCTAATTGTGAAAAGATGATTAAAATGCGATTATATAAGCAGATTAAATGATTATAATGAATAAGGGAGTTTTGTAAACACTAAAACCGGAAGTCTACATAAGTAATTTGAGTGTTGAGTAATGTTAATAAAAAAATTTAGAATTAGTTATTGACGTGATATGAAACACGATAATGAATTATTAAATTTTGACGGCAGCGATATAAGGATACATTTTTTATGAATTATTGCCCAATTTTTTCCTTAACTATGATGCTATTAATGTCTGTTTATTGCCAACTTATTTCCGCCATTTTAAGTTTATGATTAACATAAAATAGTTGATGATGACAAAGTGGAGTTTTCTATTGGGTTCTGGTATCTGATTGAAGATGTAGGTCGAATTTTTACAGGTATTTTGCAAGAGGTTGGCATAGGGAAATCTTTTTTAAGAAGTGTGCTCGACCTGAAAGTAATCTGTTGATTTAATTTTTTGAAGAATAAATTGTAGTCAATTTGAACTTATCATTATCTTGTTGAAGTCAATTCATGTAACGAACTATTTCCAGTACGAATGGATAATGGTGAGTAAATAGGTCATATTTCCCCATTTCCTGTTGAACAAGAGGATAAATCACTCAATAGGTTAAGGAAAATGAGATTTGAAGACCTGTAGTTGGGGTTTGGAGCATAGAGTTATCGGGTGATGGGGTTTTTGAAGTGTTGCATCTTTACCGATTAAAAGGGTTGTTTAGACTAATAAGTTATAGAAAATAAAAATGTAAAGTCAAGCCCCTAATTGAGTGAAGTTTTAGAAAGAACGAAATGTTTTGTTTGGATCCACAGAAAAATTAACTTTACATAGGTGAGAACTCAGGGAGCAACTAACAGTAAGTTTGAACGAAATGAATTAATAGTTTTAGAAAGAAGAACTGCTAAAATGTGATTTGTAAACATCTATTACAGCGAAATTGTTTTTTCGCCAAATACTGTCAGCTTAGTTTTCAAACTTCATTCGAATGTTGATTGCAAGTTGATATTTTACACTTTATAGAGTTACAATTTATAACTATACTAGTTTTCTTCCATTCGATCTCTTAAGAAGTTAGATCGAACCAGCAACACTGCCATTTTGTGTGTTCAAACTGCACATGCGCATATTTATGATTTGGGTTTGTTTGCCCCATTTATGGAGCAACTAAATAAAATAAGAGTTGTATAAGCCCTTGTTTGGTAATGATTGTTTACAAAAACATCATAGCTTTTAGCTTTAAACATTTTTACCATTTAAGCAGGCTGTGCAAATTAACGTGACCAGAGTTGCACAAAGATGATAGGGGGAACAGAATAACACAGCAATTCATAATCATTAGACCTCACTGCAAACTGAAACACTACATTTTTAAAGTAATAAATGACCACTTGTAATAAACTTACAGATGCAACGTGAATACCAATTACAGAAATTAATATCCTCAAATTTTGTTTTTATTTCATTCTTTTTTTTTAAAATGAGAAAGAAAAGGATTTATAGGGAGAGTTGTTCCCACACTATTCGATCAGAAAATCGAACAAAAACACTGGTACGCAATGTGGTAGGTTATGTGTAAAGTACAAGAGGGATGAGTAATGGTATCTTTAGTCCTCCCATTCCCCTCCATCTCCACCAACTCAATGTAATGAACTGATGATTAGGCCATGTGACATTGGCAGCAGTTGGGGTTATTAGTGACTGAATGGATGGCTCCCCTGTTTTATTATCAAACAGGCATCTCTGCCTAGCCATTGTGTATAGATAGAGGGGACATTGATTAGGTTTGGCACACCAGAAAACATCTATACGCATGCGCGAGGCTGTTAAAACACAGGAAGTTGGATATGTGATAGGAAAAGGGGTTGTGGTTTCGTGAAATTGCTAAGTGAGAGTTTAAAACCGGAAGGGAATTTGAAAGTTTCACCACCAGATGGCAGAAAATTTTGTGTTAGTAAGAGAGAAAAAAATCATTTAGTAGATGGGAGAATTTATTATAGGGTAAAGAAATCGATGAAGAGGTCTGTATGGGGTGTTGTAGAGGGTGGTGAAGGTGATCCAGCCTGAATTTCCCAGGATTAGCTCTGCCCCCTATTGGTCATTGTGGCGTGTGATGGAGTGAGGGGAGAAGATAGTAGACCGTGGTGGTGCTGGACTATAAGATAAAATGTAAACAGGGTGCTTGTGTGTTTGTCCAGCGTGTGAGGGGAATTTATAAAGAGGGATTGGGGGCTTCCTTCTAACTCAAGTAAAATGAGTGGCAACCCAGTTGATGTTTGCAGGGAATTAATTCTGACATATGTTAATTGAATTTGTTTGAGTGACTTTGAAAGGTAAATATTTTATTTTTTTTCATGTTCTCGTTTCTTTGCCGCTTGAAAAATGGCAAAGGTCCAAATTTCATTTTTGTCAGGTGTAGAGTTTCTCCAGGTATGTAAATTGGATTTGTAGTGCCTTTATTTTATTTGTCTCGGGGTTTATGGAAGCAAAGCAATTGGAGAATAAAATGTGGTTACATATTTAGATTTATTTAAATTGATGTCTGATTTTTTCACGCACGCCCTTTCATCACTGCCCTTGGACTAAACTTTAGAAGGCTTTAAAAAAAGCTGCACACCTCAATAATTATGATCACAAGACAGCCTAACCTTATAGTGTAAAAAAAAAAAAAAAAACACTAGAGACAGTAAACAGATTATTTTTAATCCAACATGGATAAGTAGTGACATCATTGAAACACGATTTAGTCCTATTTTGACGTGTTTTGGGATTTCTAAGCCAATCAAGTAGGATTGACAATGATGGCTATTAATTCATAGAGGCTTAATTTTTTTATAATAACGCCATCTGTCGTTTATATTTGGTACATTTTTCCTTTTTCCTGTCATGTTTTGTTCCTTTTGATACCATCAACCGAGTCATCAATTTATTTTTTTTTTGTAGTTTCCGTTTTTGTTTTTGTCGATAGGGAGTGCTAGCACAGCTATTTTTTTTGTTTTTATATTTATCTCTGGATGTGTATATTTCCTGTTGTAGCAGAACAAATGGCTTCTGAGGTCAGTGTTTATGGGTTATGTCTATCTGGATATCCCCAGGGGCTTCTCTCTTTTCCTATCCCCTTCGCCTTTTGTAGCCCTTGCGAGTCCCTCTGGAAGTTCTTGAACCCCTTTTGGCCTCACTTGAACTCCCCTCTGTGGTCAAACCTTGGGGACTTGTAATGCTAATTTTTATTTTTAGTGTATTTATAATTGAACAACCCATTTGCATTTTAATTGGATTTTAATTATAATGGAACCTATTTATATCTTGTTTATTGTTACATTAAATTATGAGAAATTTTTAGACACTAAAAAGAAAATGGAATTTAAATATCTGCAGGTGGCTGAGAAATTTTTTTCCAGCCATTTTTAAATTGTTTCATGGCCAAAATAATAAAGTTAATTTTTTTTAAAGGGGCAGTTACACGTTTTTGGAATAACAATTTCTCGTATGGGGAGGTGAACTTATGAATAAAAATGGAATAAAAATATTTTTACTTGCCCACTTTTTTAAATAACATTGAAAAATGAAAGTTCATTACCTCACTCTACTGGCAGTAATTGGAAATAAATTAATGATGAAACGAAGTTTAAAAATGTTCTGTTCAATAAAAAAAAAATTATTCCTAAATCGATAAATTTTCGGAACCGTCATTAGGGGGCGTAACTATTCACACCTTAGTAATTTTTTCCTCCGGCAGGGGGCGACGACAAGGCTATTTAATATCAAAAATCCAAACTAGAAATTCAAGTGGAATGATTTATGCCTGATATGATTTATAAGTATTAGTAATTCGCTTATTCAGTGGAATAACATGGGACGTTTAAAGTGCATAAAAAGGAGATTTTGAGTGTAAATGAATGACGCGGCTGTGTGTGCTTGGATATATATAAATTTCTTTGCTTCAAATCCCACCTCTTCAAGTATGGTGCAGATCCTCCCAAATCCGCTAGGTGTCGACCCTAATCAGATCATCAGCTGCTCCGTGGGGGAGAAACGAGCCACAGCCAATCAATAAATGTGCAGCCGAATGGATCGGATCAGCAGACGTTGCGCCCCAGCACACGGATTTTTTTCCCCTTACGAGTCTCGGGTAGACATATTGGTTTTTACTTGTGATGCTTGTTAAAAATAACCGGTTGTGATTTGTAGTTAGGGAATTGTGTAGAATCTGTTTTAAAAAATGAAGCTGTAGTGTGAATTGGAATGTCTAAACATAAGGGACTTTTAAAGAGCTAAAATGACTGTAGTTATTTTCTAGGCTTTTGAGTAAGCGTAAATTCGCACTTAAGGTCGTGTATGGCTAAAAGATGCTTGCTAATTATTGGTATCTATTCAAGATTACATCTAGACATTTTTATAGATTTCTTATATTGTCAAAATGTTGACTACACAGATGTTAGTTATTAATGGTAGAATGTGGAATTGCAACTAATACCTAATCTTGATTTCAGGCATAATACTGGTGTGTAAAAATGCAAGTAGACAGAATGGCGTCTAAAAATAAAATGTATTGAGATGTAACTTCCATAATAATGCAGATTAGACACCCAGTATAAACAAAATACGAGATTGCACCACCCTGCATTTTGACCTTTCATATGACTGTTAGAAAACACTGAACTGACTAGCACACTGAAAGTGAACACTGAACTGACTGGCATTTGCATCAACACTCAAAATGTCTTAATTGAATTGAAGTGAAAAGCCTTCATTGCACCTTATGGTCGTTGGGCTATTACACTTCTCGCTTAACTAACTGAAATGACTACGTTTTGACTACTTCTGTAGACAATATAAAATTTTTTGTTTAGATATTTTAATTTACAGGGAAGTCAGACAAGTTTGGAAGAAATTTTGGACTAAAACCCTACACATTGTCTACTTTTATTAGCCTCTAATGTGTCTAATATTTGAGATAACTGAAATGGGACATGTGTTGTCTTGTTTAAAAGACTAATGTAGTATTGGTACATAAGAAACTAAAATAATTATTGTCAATACCTAGCTATAATTGTGTACGTAGAAATGTACCTTAACATATATTAATCCGCTAGTTATTTTGAGACCAAAATTTATGTCTAGTTTCAATCTTAGTCACTTGAATTTACAGTGTAAGTCTACTAAGTAATGAATGGCCTTCTCACAGTGTAATCTCATCAATTGGACACGTTTTGTGATAAGAATAAGAGATCTAACAAAATGGCTTCCATCCAAACAGTCTGTAAATGCAATTCACTCTATTTTGGTGGCCATTTTGGTTGTACATTTTAATCAAGCTCAATTGGGTAAGTCGTATCACGTGGCGGGGCAGCGACGTCTGGTGCGTGATTGGATTTTATCTTGTTTTGGGGTTTGGATTGAATTGGCTTTTCCACGTGGACAATGTTCTATTTTTTTTTATTTAAGAGAAGAATATCATTTTGTCGTTATTGGTTGGTTTAAAATCCGCAACAAATTTGAACCGTTTGGCCTCGGCATGTCAAGTAATTAAAAGTCAAAGATGTCGGATGTGCAGTGAGTGGAATATAAATGTGTTTGGAGGTCAAGAAAGGAGCAGAAGTCATTTGAAAAGAACAAGGTTTGAACATTGTTAGAAAGCCGGTCTTGGGAGTTTGAGTCTTATAAATGAGAATTACAAGGAGCAGTTTTCATGTTGGTGTTTTTAAAAAGAGGAAATGAAATGCAGGGAATTAATTTGGCGAGCACTTCCTCAAAGTGTAAAGTGGTGAGAGTTTTCACAACCCATTTGAGTGGATTAGGCCTAATTGGAAAGAGAGAATAGTGCTGTGGATGTTTATTTTATTTGTGCAATTTTAAGTTGGTTGCCCGGAAAGTGGCAAGTCAATTTATACTATTTATTTATTTACTTTTGTAAACATTCTTTTCATTTTTAGGTAAATAAAAATTTAAATTTATTGCAATGGTTATATTCACTTTCTAATGGAAAGCAAGAAATGAAAAAAAAAAAAAAAAAAACCAATAGACATCACATTGGACAATAACAATTCTTTTAGTAAGACTTTTCAAAAGTTTTTCCATAATCTTTTACACTGTAATTTACAGGGAGAATGAGTAAAAACAATGGTTATAGGGAAAAAGTGAAAGCAAATAAAACGATAATTAGACTTAGGGTTAAGTGAGTGTTAATTTGGAGTTTGAGAGGATGCATTTTTGCTAATTGGTCCTCTGATTAAATTAACAAGCTTTTCTCGCACATTACCCGCGCTAGGGACACGTAAAGGATGATGGGAAACGTTGCAAAATTGCCGCTTCCTGTTCAACCCCGCCTTCTGGTGATGAAAACGTAAAACTTTTTAAAATAAATATTCTTTTTTTCCAACCCACTCACAAACTTTATAATTGAGAGTTTTGTAAAATTTATGCGAAAACTGGTGAACAAATATTTATATTTTACTCTGAGTTGAATAGAATTACAAATTAGCTCTCGTTTGCATTACATGTTTTCAGAGTTTAATGTTTCCTCAAATGTATCTTAGCAACAGACATGTGTTATTTCTAATAGAGAATGATAAACACAAAGGTAGGCGAGATAAGCCTCGCCCTTTATTTTTTTTCTAAATACATTTGAACATAGATTCGTTTTAAAGATTCAGCAAATAATTATTACTTGTTCAGTGGGGGTGGGTTTCTGAATTTCTTTTCCTCAATTTTGTTTATTTAATGACTTTGGGAAATGTATTATAAGAATGATAAATTAGATAAATGAACATTAAGTTGTAAGGAAAATAAATTTTTATTGCAAAGAATATTTTAAAAAAAAGAAACATGTTCAAAAGTGGCTACTACTGTAATGCATAACGTTGAAAAACAATACAAATACAATTCCGAGCACCAGCACAAAGCATAATATTAAAAAAACATAATGAAGAACAAACTGAGGTTTAATGTCAACAGTGACTGCAGGCCAAACGATACAGAACGAAAATAACAGAAAACTTAACTGAAAGTATTATACTAATATTCAAAACAGAAGAAAAATCAAGATTTAAAATAGGTACCTTAATAGAAATATAAGACAACGAAGAATAAGAACGGGCTTAGTTGTCGCTTGGGATTTGTAAGGTCATATAAAGTGGAACAAAACCAAACAGATACGATTCAAAAGATTCCATCGACCCAAAATAGCAACATTTAAAAAAGTCATAAGGGAAGAAGAAGAGAATTGTGTTTATAATTCAGCTAGTACCATCCGCAATAGAAGAAGCGATACAGTACAGTACAGTTCAAAACAATCCTATCAAAAATAAAAATTAAAAAAAAAATAAGTGAAAGTTAATAAACCAGAGAATGTATGAAAAACTCTAGTTCCATCGCGTCCCACCGCGTTGCACGGCGTGCCCGGTAGGCGGAGCTGGCTCTCCCTCGTATGTGAGGAGGCATTAGTAATTTGGGTGTAGGCGCTGGTGCAGCTGGCGACGACGAGCACCGCTCTTGTGATTGGCACTTAGAGGCCCCTTTTCTGACAGATCATGTTAATCAATACAATGTAAATGTTTCCGAGTGGCAGCTACGACGCTTGCGTCTCTTACTCGGCCCTCACTTTGAAGGATGGCGGAGGAAGGCAGGCAGTGCAGGCTTCGTCGGCACGAGCAACGACGACGGTGACGACGCCGATTCAGCAGCGGCCACAGTGAGTTCGCCTGGGTCTGGTAGATCGGTGAAGCCACCATGTTTGTGTGTGGTGCCGTGTGCCCTGGTTGATATCGCCAAGTGGTTTTTATACGCGACTCGACTCTTTCAAGTGGATTTCGCGTCAAGTGGCGTGCCAATACATTCTTTTTTCAAATATCACCTTTTCTAATTCGTGGATTATTGTGCTTTTCTTATCACCCGGTACGGTATTTTGTTTTTTTAAATAACAAAAATGATTTTTTTTTTTCTCACATTTCTAAAATCTACATTTAAAAAAAGGGTATTGTAATAACTGGTAAGTAGATTACAAAATGTTACAAAATGTTTGTTTAATATTCATGAATTTTTAAATGCAGTAAGAAAAACATTATTAGCTATTTAAATATTTATCAAGATGTAAACCTTTTTCCTTAAATATCCTTGAGAAAATAATCATTTTAAAAATTAAAATCCATAAAAAAATAAAGGGGGAAGAAAAAGGTATTAACAAGAGAGGAAATTACTTGTAAGTAGTACCACCAGATGGCTGATGGAGAGCATTGTGGGACGCATCTTTCTTTTAACACACATTAATAAATTAACATGTTACTGCACGTGTAATTTATTTTGATCTGCAAAACTCATCCGCCCATATATTTTTACCGCCAGTTTTTTTTTTCTCGTCTCTAAAAATTCCTTGACTTTTCATTTATAAATTTTTTTCACTCTCTCTCTCCCCTGTTGACTGACCTTTTTATTGAAGTTTTAGTTTATAATCCTTGTTTGAAACGCATTCGTGTTTTGTGATGTTAATCTCTGGTGCTAATCTTGCAAACGAGAATGAATAGGCACCTGGGAACGTATAAATATTTCAACTTCTTTGTAGCCTCCACCTTCATTTCTATGGAATCTTAATTTAAATTTTTATTTCCAATGGTATGTGGATGTGCACATGGATGGTAATATGAAATGTGGATTTTAAAGTGAATGAGTTTTTTTTTTTGTTGTTGATGTGTATAAAAAAAGTTATGGATTGTGGAAGTCCATTGGCCTCAGAAAATTCAATGATTTTTTTCATTTATTTATGAAAATATAAAATTTACAATTTTACGATCTAGTAAATTAGGAGTTGTCTTATTTTATGACTCTTTTTGAAAATAGCTTAAATATTTTTATGTAACTTTGTTACAAGTCGGTTTTTTAGCTAAGATAAATGTTTTGTTACGTGATTTTGTAATAAATCATACCTGAATAGACTGACATTTTTCCTACGGGGTTTGATTGAGAGTTACTAAATTTAAGAATTTGGATTATTTTAATTTTTGCAAAAATTTCTTCCAAAATAAAATTTTTATGTTATAAATTCATTGAAACGGTGAAGTTATTTTGTAAAATATTTTCAAATTAAAATTCTGTAATCCAAGTTGTACAGGTTTTAATGAAGTTTTCAATAGACATTGAAATTTGAAAATCTTTGAAACAAACCAGCAATAAAATGAAGAAATTTTTACCCAAAAAATTTTTGATATTTATGAAATAAATTCCTGCAAATTTGGAATCCGACTTGACATTTAGTTAATATGGTTTAGGGTTGAAATGAAGACAAAATTGAGAAATGTTAATCCTAAATAATTAACCGGCATACAACTTTGATTAGCAAGAATTACGTCCTGTAATGGAGTGTTATGTGAGGGGAATAATTTGAGGTTGAATTGAATTTTAGGCTAATTGGTTTGGCAAGGAAATTAATTGGTGCGTTGGGATAATATCGTTTTGTATGTTAGGGTTCTTTGATGGAGAAAATTGAGATTGGAGTGAATTTTGACGTGTGCAAAATGGTGATGGAGGTTTTAATACGGGGTTATTAAGATGACGTGGTAGGGAGAGTGAGTGCAATGTGGTAATTTAGGTCGGGTTGTGAATGGTGGGTTAATTATTTCTGGTGAGAAAAATTAATTTGTGGTATTAAGCCTAATTTATGTTTGTGGCCTTGTGGCAAAACTGGAATCGAAGTTTTTGACACATAAAAACCTTGGAAGAGGATTTTTTTTATTTTATATAATTTCTTTTGGAGATTTATTTTTTTGAATTTTTGTGCCAAGTGAGTGAGTGAAATGTGAGTTTATAAACAGTTGGAAATAGCGAAAGGACAAAAGCACAAACAAAACGAAAATGGAGTGGATGGTTTGTTTACAAGGTAAACATTAGCACTATGATTAATAAGTTTGGCAAGAATATGTGGCCCCAAAGTTAGATTCCTTTGGCAGCGTTT
>JAQGAS010000727.1:0-35611 GCA_034686365.1 Pachymerium ferrugineum | reverse complement strand
CCAAATATTGAATTTTGTAGAATTTTATCGGAAAATATTAGACAATTTTTCACTTAACTGCGCATAACAAAAATAATTAATCGATATTGTCGACTAAACATCAATAAAAATTCATCTGTTCCACATTATATCTCACCAATGAAAAATATCGAAAAATCGAAAAAAATCGATTTGTATCAATTAATAAAAATATCGATACTAAAAACTATTAAAATCAAAAAATTAATTATTTTCTGGAAGTAAACCAACTTCATGTCAGCAATAACTAAACTAATAAAATATCGATTTTTTTTCTCCTCCCCCCCAATTTTTTTAATCGATTTTTTCAGTCAACATTCGATTATTCCGTAATCTACATAATCACCCCGCCTCCAACAAACAAGGACGGAAAGAGAAGGTAGGGGGCGATACTGGAAGTGACGTCACGGCCAACACGGACATTGAACTTGAAGCTAGGGCTGGTATTTATTGTCGGTCGCCGGCCTGCGTTCATCCAGTGGGTGTTTTGAATGCGCGCGCCTCGTCCTCCCATTTGGCCCAACGCCAGGAGAAAAGATTTTTGGCCTCTTTGGAGAGAAAAAAAGCGGCCTACAAGGAGAAAGCTTCCCTCAAGCTACCAATCGATTTCAGTGAATCTTTGGCACGTGGCGGGCAACGCGACGAACAACGCGCCCCGAGCGCTCATTAAGGTCAGTAGAACGCAACCTTAAATCCCAAGTTAGGGAAAATTGATTTTGAAAGGGAAAAACTAATTTTCTTTCGACTGCCTTGAAAATGGTTCAATATTGGTAAAAGCAAGTGCAAGAGCAATATATTACTATCGTTATATTAACTGTATTGCAGCAGACTAGCAATAGCGTTAACAAAAATGTCATTTAATGCGTTATCAACGACGTTATTTTATTCTAATTTTGTCAGAACAAGTGTTTGGATGTCCATACAGTGAGGGTATAGGTATCCAAGAGGGGCATTGTGGGGTACGTATTGGGCCACTTGGGGCGAAATGAGTGGAATGAAACGAAATTTAGATTAAATTAAGTTAGATAAGTTTAGGCTTAACCTTACTTCATTTTAAGTAACTGAATTTTTAACCTAATTTTGTTTCATTTTACTCATTCTGCACCCAATTCGGGTACCCAAAACCACATTCCACAAAGCAACCCTTTTGGGTTTTACAATTTAGGTATATGGTATTACTTCTGAGAGACTTTAATTAGATAGTTGGGGGATATTGGAACTGCTTTTCATTGTAGGGGAAATGGGTTAGAAATAGAAATTAGGTTCCATTTTTTTCTTTCCTTCATTATTACAATGGCTGATTTGATGAAATGCGAGTTTCTAGGTTAATTAGATCAGTTATCTAATATTTCTAAGGTTTGATTTGTCAGTTAACGTGTACTATCGGTAAGTTTTTGTCAATTCTGAAGTTAGATTATTGTCGACTGGGATGAAAAGTGGGTGTTGACAGAGGGTAGAGATACTCAATAATAGGTTACCCAATTGGGTACTAGATATTTATTTAAATTTGGTTTGGTTGGTTAGATGAGGGTAGATTGGGTAAGGTTAGGCCTAAATTTACCCAATTACTTATACCTCAATACTTTGTTAACATCAATATAACCAAATTTTTTCATTATCACTAACCTATTTGACCAATTTACACCTTTCGACCAAATTGACCAAAACCAAAAATTAAGCAATTAATAATTGGATAAAAATTTTGGCTTAAAAAAATTGGTCAAATTGACCAATTTAACCAATTTTTTAAACCAAAATTGACCAAATTTTTATCTAACTCACCTCAACCACTATAAACAATAATAAAAACCAAACTACTAATCTTATTAGTATCCATAAATCAATTAATAAACACCTGTTACACATTAACCAAAATAACCAAAAAAAAAAACAACACCAATTAAAACGAAATCACAAAAACAGTGATATATGAACTAGTCTGCAGTCCCATTTTTTTCACCCTTGGGCTATAAAAAGTGAAATGAGTCTGGGTGTGGAGTTTACTGACCCATTTTTACCCAACTCTCAAGCTCAAGGTCAGAAGCCTGGGGGTATTTAACTCTAACTTCCGGTGCAGCCGGAAGCCAGAGTGATTCAGCGTCATTGTCATCTTTGTGATGAAAAATATATAAAACGGTTCAGTCAACTGGCTCTAAGTGGTTGATTGGCATTTTGTTGAGCAACTGTCAATCACCTGCTACAGGTGCAACAACATTTTTTTTCCAACAAACAAATTACAAAATTATTTTTGTTGTAAATTTATTTTTCTAACAAAAGTTCCCTTCCACCTATCTATCCGTAACTTTCACTCTAAGTAATTGATAAAGGTGAGTCATTTTGTAACTTTACACTTTGGACTGACAGCTGAGAGGAATTTTTTTTAAAAAGATATCTCTTCCTAAACCAAAAAATTTCTTATTAACCAAAAATTACTAAATTTGGGTTTTTTTTTTGTTGTTTGTTATTGAAATATTTGCGGGTGTTGGTCACGTTTTTTTCCATCTAAAAATGCCAAAGTAGATCAAACCGGATTAAAATTCCCCATAAAACTTGGAACTATAGATTTTGGGTTTACCTTAAAAACATTACTCATATTATTACTAGAAACGCTATCGATTAAAATCGAATACTACCTTTTGTTGCTAGTGACCGGTTTGAACCGGTCATATTCTCCCAGTACTGATTCACAACAAAAAACCACAGAAAAGAATTAGTAATCGATGAAATTCGATTTTTTAATCGACTTCACCAACTTCAATTTTATAAAAATATCGATAATTCCATATGTCCCTGACTCACACTAATTCCTCGAACGGGGAGTCACATGATTGCCGCTTTATCATTATCAGGGTCAAGTTTCCGTTCAAGGCCGCACGGCGGCGCTACCATCGGCGCGGGAAAAGAGCTCTTACGTAATGCGCAACTCAACAGCTTCGCATACACTAGACTGATCAAACGGCAGAAACGCCAAGCGCGCTCCTTATGTAACACGGTTCATATCAGTTCTCTCTACTAACCGATGTTGTATGGTGAGCAGCAGACTCCACACGTGATTCACGACTGCAATTCTCATTGTATCTATCAGGTAAACGACACCGACTCATTTATTATAATAATTCACAAGAAATTTAATTTTGGGATCAATGGTATTTAAAATTTATGTTTATTTACAAAGCGAAAATTTTTTCACGTAATTTGGGGGACACACCCAGGGCTAGACTGGGGGCCCCCTCGACCTCTTGGTCGCAATGCCGGGGAGTGGCCGACGGGTCACCCTGTACGGGTTGGCACCCGCAGAGCTTGCTCCTCGGACGGTCGGGATACCGGTTCCACTGGGCGGCTATGCGACGGCCTAAAAGCGGGGCGTGGGAATACAACCGGTCTGGGTCCCCTATTTCCAGACAGGTAGACCTGGATCCCCGCAAAGTCAGACGACGCGTCGTCTGGTGGGGTTTAATCAATTGGTTTGCAACTTAGCTCATACTCTGTACTCGCATCCCGCAGGTATTGCTTCAGCTTTTGCTCCTCTCTACTGCCAGGCTCGTGCCATACCCCCTCGAGTTTCTGCTGGTTTTTGGGTAAGTGGGTTTTCATATTATGTAATCTTATACCTCAGGTTGATACACACACTTGTTATATAATGATATTAACTCGTACCTGCATGTTACATATATATATATATATAAAGCGATGAATGTTTGGTAAAGTGGAGGATTCGCAACTTTTCTTGAATCTTGCAAAAGACAAACCACAATCAATTATGGGGAACGAGTGCATGTACTTCAACACCCAGTATTTACATGTCTCGTAAGTGTGTTATGGAAGCTGGTTGTAAGGCTTTCCGATAATTCATTATGAAGGATACTGACCGCGATATGAGAGATTTTTTTTTCATTTTAATTTCTATTTTTTAAACGCTGGCATTTTAAGCCTGTGCTTTCACTTGCCCCTGACCGTGAACCGCGTTCACGATCGATAAGAGCGGTGCAGGGAAACGCACTTGGCGAATTGCCGGTGAACTCGTTGCACCGAAGCGGCTGACAATTCACTGGTATGGTCACATGGCCGCTCCCATAAAGCGAACTAGTTAAGAGTCTGGGTGAGAACTGGTAGGTCACCTTGTGTCAGTATTGGCATCAATCACGTGATCAGGTGATGAAAAACGATTTAAGAGAAGATTCGTTATAACAGGCAATGGTTGCTCTGGTTTCGGTCGTTGGCACGCGGGGGCGTTGTAGTTGCGCGTTGCGCCAATGTGTCAACGGCCTGCAGCGTTTGGTTGCAACCCTAAGCTAAAAATATCGAAGCTGAGCGTCCATCATAACAGTCGAGGCGACCAACTGCGTAATTAGTTTTGGGAGGGGAAGGGAAGAAAATTGAATTGTGTGATTTTTACCGGGATGTCTTTGCAAAAATTTTTATAGTTGAACAATTATGGAGATGATTAATACGTTAATCAAATTTCAAGTGTTATATCAGGTTTTATGTAATTTTTTTTTGATTTGGAATTTTCTTTTACGTAATTTCTCTAGTGTGATGTCATCGAATACGGTTTTAGTTTAATTAATCGTGTTTATCAATTAACTTGACCATGGTTTATAATCAATTACGCAACCGTTTCGTTAAACCGTTTCGTAACATAAAATTTTTTAACGTAACGTAAATTTTTTTAACGTAACGTAAAAATTTTTAACGTAAGGTAAAATTTTTATAACGTAACGCATGTAATTAATCACAATACACTTATGAAAATACCAAAAAAATGTCATAAAATTAAATATTTTTATAACGTTAACGGTAAATTTTTTAAAACAACGTTACATTTATTTTTAAGGTTATTTTAACATCTTACAACTTTTTCAACCCACATTTAATGAAATTAAAACCAGACATCGTTCCGCTACCCAAAACACGTTACACATAATTACGTCATAAATTCCCTTTACAACGTTTCGAAAGTAAAACCGGTACAGTTACTTAACCCCGCCGTCCTTCCCACTTCTACGCAGCAAGAAAACCAACACCAGAAAAACCACTACAAAAAATAAACCCGTAAACACCCTAAATGGAACTTAACCCTTAACCCTGCGAAACAAGGTGAACAACCTCAACAAAAACCGAAAACCAAAAAATTTCCACCTCTAAAAATATGCGCAATAACAAACCGGAAACGACATCTCTTAACCACACCTTGTACAACTGTTTACGTTTGCATCAGCATCACATTTCGATATTTTTGTTTATCCACCACCTGAATTTCACATGATATGATGATAAACAAGTGAAAATTCTTATCTATTCTTAAAATGAATTGAAACAATAACAACCAAAGTTGCGACTTAACTCAAGTGCATGTTCACATTTATTCTTCAAATTGACATCAAGTGGAATTTTTTTTTTACACAGTTTCGAATTTAAAATGTAGTGAAATGAATATCCTGGTGATGAAAAGTGTAACTTTAAAATAGAAAATATATATATATATTTTTATTTCCTTGTTGGTTTTCATTTCCTGTTCAATCTTTTATTTTTATTATGTTGACTTTTGCTTGATTACAAAATTGAGATAATTTTTTTTAAGTTCAAATGAATGTCATCAGATTACATCATATTTTTGGGTGGGCAAGGGTTGAGAAATGTGATAAAAAGTCAAGTTTTGCTTTTAAAGTTTAGTTAGGTTTAGAAAATGTAACTACTGGCAAAAATTAATAACCCTCTTATCAACCACCTAGTGACAACATTGAGAACAATCTTTCATCCTACCAGGTGACAAAATTTTGAATTATCAACTTTAACAGTTCCAAAAACAAATTTTCTCCAAAGATACAGCGCCACTTTACCATAGATTAACATACCTGGTGACGAAATTTGCAAACATAAAATAAACAAAATTCAAAAATTAACACATCAAAACATCCCAAATTTTTTTTTTCCACAACTCCCTTACAAATATCTGAACAAAATATACCGAAAATGAAAAGGTAGAATGTCATAAACAAAATAAACATACAAATAAAAAAGATGAATCTATGCCAACATTTTTTAAATAAAAACTCAGTAGCAATTTCAAGGTCTAATTTCCTCATCAACAACGCGCATGCGCAATTCCAACCTCTCATGTTGTTGCCCCCATTTTTAATGACCGTAATTTCCCAATATCGCAATATTTTTTTTATACTGTTTCAAAACCGGAGACAAAAAAAAAATCGATCCGGTTTTTTTTTTTGTATCGATTAATCGATATTAAAAATTCATTACGTCATTATTGATCTGTAGCGACCTTCGTAGTTGAGTCAGAGCCATTCTTAAGATTTTATTTTGTATTGGTGAAAGGTGAACTTGAACCGTGATGCAATAACATGTTCTATTTTCTGCTCTACATCTGCTAACATCCAATGTTCCCATGATTCTGTAGTTTTGCAATCATGTATTATGTAATTATCGGGTTCAAGTCGTGCTGTGATTCAGGTGTTGAAATAGAATGGACTCCCATTTGAGTGAGGAGCACGTGACTTGTAAACGATACGAGTCGGAAGGGTTATTGGGCTCCAAAGTAAACATCATCGAAATGAATTGTGGGAAATGTTTATTTTCATTGGAGATTATCGATTGTAAATCGATTTTTGATATCGAAAACACAAATAGCGAATAAAAGTACTCATATGTGGCTAAAGTTATCGAAGGGTTTTTATCGATTATTTTGAACGATTTTCAAGAATCGATTTTATTTTTAGATACCGTTAAGTATCGATTTCAATGTGAAAAAAAATTTTGTTTCTCAATTTTTTTGGAATTTATCGATATTTTTAATCGATATTTTTTTGGAATTTTTTTTACATAACAATTCAAGTCGAAGAATCTATTTATTTATTTATTTTTTAAGAATGATTGAATGAGTATCGATTCTCTATAAATGATATGTCATCTTTATAAGACTGTCGAATTACGCAGTTTACTAAAAAGAATGCGAGCTATAAACAAACGATGACTCAGGTTCAAGGTTGGACGTTACCGATTCGAGTTTCAGGATAAGAAACCGCTGACTAAATGTTGAGCATTCTCTCCTGCAAAGTAAAAACGTAAACCAAAACCACGTTGACTCATTTGAAAAACCTTATTCTAAATACATTTTTTAAAATTTTTTTGGTTCGTTTCGTACACACCACCAAAAAATATCACATTACAACAATCATTCAAGTATGAATCAACCCGTTATAACTGACGAATTATAGTTTTTTTTTCACTGGAAAGGAAAATTAATTACGTTACAGGATGAGTTTCGAGGAATCCAAGTATAATTGAAGAAAATATTGATTTAATTGTAACAAGGAACTTTTTTTAAAATTTGTACTGTATGTGGAATTCTAGGTTTAATAGGCAGATGCTTTATTTCATAAAACACATTTTTTTTCCTGCTTCCTATTGCATCATTAGGTTTTGTTCGTTACTTTTGTGTTTCAATATTTATGACTATTTTTTTTTTTTTTTTTACTTATAGCCATTCTTTCTATTGCGCAATGGAGTTTACACGAAGTAAATTTTGTCTGTTTATTTTCTTGCGTGTTAAATCTTAATGTTCAGATTCCTAAATCCATGTAGTTTAATGATGACTTTTTTTCTAAATATCTGATGTTATTGTCTAATTTGTTTGGGTGTTGTGTGTACTAGCAGATTGAAATTTGAAATTCAAAGATTCTCATGAAATTTTGGTTTTGAGATATCAGAGATTCGTACACAATTTTTATTTTGAGATTCAGAGATTTACACGCAATATTTTTGGAGATTCAGAGATTCACACAATTTTTATTTTGGGATTCAGAGATTTACACGCAATATTTTTGGAGATTCAGAGATTCACACAATTTTTCTTTTGAGATTCAGAGATTTAGAGATTCAAAAAAATTTTGTTTTCAAATTTGAGCTAGAGGTTCATAAAAAAATTTTTTTTTGAAATTCAGAGGTTTACACACTTTTTCTTTTGGGATTCAGAGATTCACACATGATTTTTTTTTGGGATTCACAGATAGAGATTCACAAAAAATTTTCTTTTGAATTTTAAGATTCAAAGATTCACACACAGTTCACACAGTTTTCGTTTCAGATTTAGAGTTTCACTCACAATTTTTTGAAATTTGAGATTTAGAGAGGTTCATCTGAAATTTTACTTTTCAAATTTAGACATTCACACTAAACTCTTGAAATTTAAGATTCATAAAATTTAGAGATTCTCCGGAAATTTTTTTTAAAAAATTGAAATTCAAAAGATTTACATGAAACTTTTATTCTGGAATTTGAAATTTTCCTATTCCATAGCAAGATTTTTTGACTAATAATTAAAAACACAAGTTCGAAACAATAGATGACGTCATTAAATGACAGTCACCCTTAACCAAATTCCAAGAAGCTAAGATCCACGAGAATTTATTACACCAATTTCCCCGAAATAACTCGATACAATCCATTTGATTATCAATGCCTATAAAAAAAATTGTGTAGATTTAAATACCAATAATGAGATTATCTAGTGAACTCGTTTCCTCACGTTTATCACCATCTTTTTTTTCTCGAAACTCATTGCGCAATAGCGTAACGAGAACACATCTGGCCAAAACATTTATGATGTAATCACTTTCTGAAATTTATTTATTTTCAAGAATTTTTTTTAAAACAGGAAGTTGGGAAAAAGTTGTAACAGGGGAAATTATATTAGGTGGGTTAACTTATGGGAATTAGGCTTAGTTCCGTAAATTGCGTTGTAAGGATGATTCAGGAAAAATTTTCAATTCAAGGTTCGTAGAAATTAATTTTCCTGGTTGAGGGCAAATATCTCTGGTGGTGAAATTTGGGTTTAATTTTAATGTTGACCCTCTTGTGTTAAAATATGGCAACTATAAAAATGTAGGTTTACGGTTATGTTTAAGGAAGTTGATTTGAATATTTTACTATCGAAGACATAAAAAAAAATGTTGGAAAAAAAAAATGTCTAAACTCACTTCCCCATTAATGTTTCAACCCACGTGACATGGGGAAACGGGAAGCGTTTATCCACATCCCCAGGGGATTTGTTGGGTGGGTCAAGGTGAATAGAGCCACTTTCACTTCACTCCCTACTCATGTGGGTCAATGGCAAGCGCTTCAACTGACGCCAAAAACTCAGTCACGTGACCTGAAAAAAATTCACTTTCACCCAAGGCAGGTGAAACAGATGGTTGAAATAGAGGAAGAGGAAGGTAAAACTGTTAGAGTAAAAAGATAATCGTAATTATAGAAATGAATTCCGTAATTCTATGATGTTAGCTTGATGTTTTTATTTTTCAAATTTTTTTTTTTTTTTTGGTGAGGGAGAATTTGTGTTAAGAGAGAGAATGAATTTGGAGTTTGACAGCCAGACGACCCGCAAATTCCAAGTGAAGTGAAATTTATCCCTAGTTCTATTTTCTGTTTGACCCAAATCTACCAATGACACATGTGTACATTCCCCTCCTTGGAACCTCAAGGTTCATCATATCACATCATTACCCCAAAAACAAGTTAGGTTTGAAATAGAAAAAGAAATGCTATTTAAATTTAGGAGTTTAAATTAACCAGTTACAGGAAAAAAAAATTGTCAAAATGCATGAAAATTTTACAAAATTTTACAAAATATGTAAATTTGCAAAAGTTTTAAGGTGAAAATTTTCAAAAACTTTTTTGTAACATTACAAAAAAATGTGAAAATTTGCAAAAATTTGTGAAATAAGTGAAAGTTTACATAAATTTTACAAATAGGTTATAAAATATGTGAAAATTTGCAAAATTTACAAAACGTGTTTAAATTTAAAAATTTTTACAAACCTTTTACAAAATTTTGTAAGTGAAAGTTTGCAAAATTTTTTAATATAAGTGAAAGTTAGCAAAAAAAAAGTAGTCAGAAACTGAACAGCTGCTTTTACTTTGATACTAAACAAATTTTACAATCTATGACAGTTTTGGTGAACCAATAATGGAAGAGAACAAGTTGAAATTTTAAATTAAAATAGTTTTTATAAAATTCTGAAGGTTATCTTTGTCTTCATTAAACTACCAAGGTGATTTTACCAATGTAAATAGGACTGAAGGATTGTTTTATTAAGTGTTTGTTGTATAGACGTGATAAATTAGCAGGTTAACAACTTGAGATCAAGTTTAAAATGTTGTGATATCTGGAAAAACTTGTTTTAGGTTGGGTTATTGGGTACTTAAAGTTGTTAGTACTTTTTAGCCCAGTCATTTTCTTTAATGTTTTAAATGAAATCACTGTTATTTTTAAATATTGCTAATCCAAATGGACAAACAAAATTTTAATCTATGGATTTAAACTGGTAGTAATTTGTAAACACTTGATAAAAAAATTGAGTAAACTAACAAAAACAGTAAAATTATTCATCCTCTAGTAACTTTTATTTAACCATTAGATAATATCAGACATTAGTATTTCCAACTGTCTTTTTATTAGCGAATAAATTACATAAGAATTTCCTTATACGCAAAGATTTATCATACGTAATTAAATAGAAAGACATTTCCTTGATCACCAACTGAAACACACAAAAAATGGCGTAAAAAGTTAAACAATGAAAAAGTAATCACCAACTCTTATCACTGTTGACTATCGATAAAACATCAAGGACAATTAATGTGTCTATCACCAGATGGAGATGTGTTCATACAATGTAATATTTTTTTACAATTTCTTATCTGGGTAGTATTATAATCTGTTATTGGGTTACCAAAAAACTGGTGTATGAATTAACATGAAGTTATAATGAAACCTTGGCTTACATACATTCAATTGAAGTTTGGTTTCATTGAACATTTTCGTTTTCTAAGTTACTTTTTCAATATTGGTGTTCATTCTAATAGTGAAGTCTTGCCTTATTCTATAACAGACCCACCAAAAAACCCAACTTGAGTTAATTTTATGAATTAACATAAAGTCTTAATAACTTCTCAGTCAAGATATATTGATCTAAGCTTAAGTTTAATTGACCATTTTTTATTTTGAGTCATTTTTTTTGTTATAAATCAACAGTTCTACCTTTCCGCAAATACCAAAAATGTTTGTAAAATGACATTTAACCATCCAAATCTCCCCAAAAAGTGTTTAACTCCCCCTGTAGCTGTCTATTGTCCCTCAAGGTCCCATTTTCCACTTCCCTAGTGAGTGAAAAACGTTCCATAAAACAAAAGGCCTCAAAAATATCGCTCAAGGTGTGCCATAACACAAATTGGGCCAGGTTTCTACCACCTGCAACTTTTCCCTCAACAAAACAACATCATCCAACCTCCTAAACCTACCTGCCTATTTTCTCTCAGAGGAAAAAAAATAACACGTCACAAGGACGTAGACTACATACCGGAAACAACATTTTTACAATATAAAACTGTTATGTGCTTGTTAGCCTTGAGATTAGCTCAATTATAGTATCTTACCGAGCATTAATGACCTCAGGTGCGAGGTTTCTTTCTCATTATCCATCTATATCATCCGCCATTTTGTAATTTTTGTTAGGAAAAAAACGTTTTTTATTAGGTAGTAGGAACTTTTTAAAAGAGTTGAAAAATGGCGTCGCCCAGTCGGCCATGGCTTTCACGGCAAATGTGGGTCAGCAGCGTTCTTCCTCTGTGTTGGTAGCCGTGGCTACAAGGTGAGCTGGGTGATAGCAAGTTCACCTTCGCTTGTGTTTGGTTGCGAGTTTTGGGCCTCACACTGACATACGCCATCCGAGGAGGCGAACGGCACACATCTGGACTTGGCACTTTATAGGACGTTTACATGGACCTGGTCGAGGTCAGAGTTGTTTTCATTTTATATGATTTCACAGTGGTGGTTTTTCTGGATATCTAACAGATGATGGGATTTGTTGCTACAGGTGTAGTCTACTTGTTAGTGCAAGTTGAGGTGAGAATTTATCATTTAATTATTTTCTTTTGGTGAAGAGTTTAGCTAAGATTTACAACTGCAGTGTTGTATTTGTGGATTAAAATTTTGGTTTAAATGAGCAATTTCTGCTTGAACTTCAAATTGGTTTCTAATTGGGTGCCCAATAAACTTCCAAACTAGGCATAACAAGATTCCAATTGGACTTATTGGAAAGGTTCTTACTGGTTTCCAGTAGGTTCCTACCAGGTTTTCCATAGGCTCTTATTGGTTTCCTCTAGGTTCTTATAGGTTTCCAATAGGCTTTTATTGGTTTCCAATAGAGTCCTATTAGTTTCTAAAAGACTTATTGGTTTCTTATATATTCTTATTAGTTTTCATTTGGTTCTGTGTTGTTTCCTATTACATTTCTATTTGGAATTTCAAGTAGTGATTTTTTGATGTGTTCAGGTTTGTGGAGTCAATTAAGAGGTTTTGTTCCTACAAATTAAGATAAGATGGTTTGAAAGCAGATTTCTAGGAAATCTTAATCTTTCTAGGGCATTTGAAAGTAAGTTTCCCTGTATTTTAATTATGTTGATAAGACTGGTGAATTGTTTCAAGGGCTTTTTAAAGGGAGAAAGAATAATATGAGTTGAGAAAGGTTCTCATGTTTACAATTGAGTTTCTTATAAATTTACATGAAAAATTTGTTATGTATTACAACCAGTTTTCTTGAATTTACAGTATGCTACCCGTTCACCTTGGGTGTGTTTTTCTTTACTCGCTTCCATACACCCAATTACTTTTCATTCAATTTCTCCAATTTTCTGCCTTTTTCCAAACCATTTAATGCAATGAAACAAGCTTAATCAAAAGAGCAGTAACCGGTAAAAGGCGCCTGGTTCAAGTTCCTTTTTACATTAGATACACATCTCTCAATTTCTTTCCCTGTCACGTGACATTTCGAGCTAAAAGTGGAGCAAGGTTTTGAACTAAAACGCATGCGCACTGATTACGTGTTGCCAAGTGTGGATGAGGAGAAGACTCATTTGCCCTGTTGAATCAACACTGGTCAGGTGGTTCCCTCCAAGCTAGACAAGTTACCCAAATGAATTCAAGGGGTTAAGGTAAGGTTTTTTTTTAAAAAAAAAAAAAAAACTGAAATACTCCCCCATATTATATTTGACCTTTGACAGAGGTTAACAAGTTGAAAATAGGGGGAATGTCATTTGCCACAGTTGATTAAGTCACAGAAGATGAGATTAACCAGTTAGTTATATTAGGTAGCTAAAAGCAGATTGGTTGAAGATGTAAACAACATAATCTTTAAAACAGTATAACAAATCATAAAAAATGACTGATAATAATGGCGGGTGAACGACATACACCTGGAGCAATAAGCATTGCTCAATATTGGTTTCCATTATTTTTATTACGCGTTGAGGTGATACTGTGAAACGTTTGTTTTGTCAGTGCTTGCATTTTGCAGTTAGTAAACACCGGTTATAGGGTGAACTCTTTGAGGCAGTTTTCTAATTTTCGTAAAGTTTTTAATACGAGTGATTCTTTTTTCCTCGATGTGATTTGAGTCAACTTTGATTCACAATATTTAGAAACGGTGACGCAAAGATGACTTAAAAATTAAAAACAATTTAAATCCTGCGCAATTATCCGAACTTCGATTCACTTGTCTAGAATGTTGGCTCAGTTCCTTCTCTGTGGGAAGTGTATTTTAGAACCTGATGAAGGGAAAATCCAGTGACATTTGGTTGGTTTTTTTAGAAACAAAGAATCAATTTGGGAAAAAACTCTTATACTACCACGGAAATCCGTTCCTTCTTCCAATAGGATATGCCAGGCCCATTTTATCGGTGTTATTAATAGTTGATCACCCTGTAACACAACTACTGCCTGTAATAAATTTGTAGTAAACAAGAAGGAAGGCAAACACCGGAAGTGAGGTCAGTTGAAAGGTCATGAGTTAATATTACATCAGGTAAAAAAAAAAACTGCCACTTGTAGGGAAATATCAGACTTGATTGACATGCTGATTACGTCACTCTAGGGAGATTTCGCTTTGAGGCATGTCAGGTCGAAACTCAACTGGTGAAAGTCATGTTACGTCACTGTATATCAAATGATGTGAAGACTATAGATGAAATCTCAACGTCCCCTTGAGATCTAATTTTACTTAAATTTAATTTTGAGGCAAGAAAAGTTTGATGAAATGCCTAACTGAGGACAAAAACACACAATTGATTTAACAAAACTAAAATTTGATGTTTTGGGTACAGAAAATGAGAGATGGTCACAGAAAATATTTGCCAATCCACTCCTTTTAGTCTCTATATTTAGTTTAGCCCACCTTTCATTAGACCAAATGCCAAACTGAGGAGAAAAACACACATTATTGTTTTTAGCGAAGAAGTGTATAGTTAGTACACAACTAAAATTTGATGTTTTGGGTACAGAAAATGAGAAATGGTCACAGAAAATATTTGCCAATTCACTCCTTTCAGTCCCTATATTTAGTTTAGCCCACCTTTCATTGACCAAATGCCAAACTGAGGACGAAAACACACATTATTGTTTTTAGCGAAGAAGTGCGTAGTTGGTGCAAACAGCAGCCAATAAGTTACATAAAATGAGTTTAATGTGTAAACAGCTAAGAAGTTATTGCATGATTTGGAAGGTAACGGAACTGCAAGATATTACCTCAGCCGCTCACTTTGGCTAGAATTTGTTATACGCGAAAGAGCACTGGCAAAAATCCAACTACCTTATGACTCATTCAGCATCTGCCAACAGGTATTGAATAACTGCAATCAGGTTCATACCTGTAAATGCTGCACCATTTTTTGAACAACGATAAAGATAGCTGCTATTTTGCTATATTTAAACCGCTGCCTGTTTAATCGCTCAAATTCCTCTCCGTCTATTGCACCCCTTTGGCGCGTCCCTATCAAATATATAGCCCTCCTGTCACCATTTCTCATTTTTGGGATCTCAAGGCAAAATACAAAAATAACTCTTTGACTCCTCTCTGTTACTCATTCATGGAACGCCAGTGACAATGACCTCCTAAGAGAAATCTTCAGACGGAGAAGAGAGTTATCGTTCAGTCTGATCGCCAAATACCTGGAAGGTCAGTGTGTGGGTGAAAAGTCTGAGAGACCCTGGGTTAGAATACTAAACACCTTCGGGGTCATTATATGGAGACCCTATGCGAATTAAATGGGGGCGGCGACCCATAGACCAGCTTGACTCATAAGGATGGGGTGGAAGGAGTGCTGGAAATGGTCGGTCGGCGACCGGCTGTCGTCTGGTACCTGTCTCCACAATGCACAAACAACTCGACCCTGTGATATCAACTGATAAGACTTAAATGATATTAACAACCCTTACTACTAGACTGCAGATCTATATATAGAACAAGGTTATTGACAGCTGACATCACTGGGTGATCTAATGTTTTCTTTTACGTCAAAAGTTTGATTCGTGTAGACAATATACCAGTTGATATAGTATCTTGTTTTGAACAGTACTTGTAAGCTTTGGTGAAGAACAACTGGTAAGTTTCAGAGGTGTTAACTAGTACAATTATACAAGTTTTAACAGTTACCTATAACATTAGAGTTGTTTATTTACAACTGTAGATTGAAGCAGGTAAATAATACCAATCAATGTTAAATACTTTTTATCCCATTCTACTACATACAAACATAAAATATAGACCGGTGTGCATATAGGGGAAACCTAATCGAAAGTTTCATGTAATCGATTCCTAAAATCGATTACATAATTTAACAAAACAAATTAGGCAATCAGATGTTAGGTAAAGAATCGTAAAGTCATTGTAAATCGATTTAAAAAAAAAAAAAAAAAAAAAAAAAAAAAGATTTTTTACCGATTACAAAATTTTTATTTTTTAAGAATTATTTTTCATGAATAATAAATAAGTTTTAATCCATAGTTCAATCGATTTTCTCCTGTTAGTAGATTCCTACTTTCACCCTGTACCATACACCAAATACAGTGCGTGCAATGCTAGAAAATATGCTGAGTAACATTTAATTACCTGTGTAGTATGAAAGCTGGTAATTAAGAGTTGAAGCGTTAAACCGGCATTTCTTATATTTACCACACCAACTATTACTAAAACCGTATGATTGTCATAATAATTTTATAATTATTTAACAATGCATAAACTCAGTCATGTATAAATTATTAGACAGTCATGATTAGCGTTTTGGAGAACCAGTCTCTCTTCCTGCCCACGTATCCGTTATAAAATACTCCATGGGAAAGTAAGTAAAGTAAAAATGGTCACGCAATACTCTTTCACTCCCATCTGAAATAGGTCAAGGTGTAAGGAAGAGATCACACAACACTCCATAACACTTTATTTATTATTTAGCATTTTTTTTTATCTGTATGTTCTTAACCTATTCCTTGACACATTTTGCGGCGTTTTTACTAAAATGCGTATTTATTCGGGATCAAAGGGTTGTAACTTTCTCCGGTTTAATGGCCGCAAATAAAGAGCATAAAGAAGGTTGTCGAGACTTGTGGGCGCGCCCAACGAACGCAATTAGCCCGAAAGAGGACAAGGCCAGCGTTCCCCAAGGTTGCATCACCCGCCCGCGCGACCAAAGAACATGAGCAAAGGGACGCTGACCCACAACCAAAAAGAGCAGCCATTTTACCCCGTTATGTAAATAAGATGATTGATAGTTGAAATGTGGGTCAATGACTAGCAAAGCTGAGAGTGAAATGGAGTGATAAGAGTGTCTGCCCTCGACCGGAAGTTCAGATGACTCATTTCCCCTTTAGGTTTAGTATTTTAACTATTTCCTTTCGTTATACACTTTAAACTCGCTTTAAATTTTTTAACATTTTACAAAATTGTCACCTGTTCTGGGAATAACGGAAAGTTCTAATTATGCCTAATTATTTATAATTAACTCAAGCGGTATTTTTTTTTCAAGAGTCATATGATTATATCATTGGTGGTTGCGGTTGAAAGCAGTAATTTTGCAGGAATAGTAGTGACACATACGAATTAGACATATCCTGAATAATTTTTTGTTGCTGTGAACATTGTTTTATGGATTGAACTTGGAAATTAGGCAATTGAAATGATAGAGTTGATTGTGTTAAGAAATGCAGTTTTTGGGCTTAGTTTCTGCACTTTATGAAACTAAATTGTTTCAGGTTTTTGGAAAACTGTGTGAAAACTTATAGTCTTGCATTTTTTCAGTAAAACTGCAATTTTTCCAGCAATTTAGCCCAAAACTGCAGTACAACTGTAATATTATCGCAGCTTCACTGAAGTTTTTGTATAGATTTCTTGCAGTTTTGGGGAAAAATTGTGGCGAAAATTCAGTATTGCTGCAGTTTTTTTTTAGCTGGGGTGTTAAATTGAGATATTTGCTAATGCACTAACTGAAAAGCACTGCAATTCAAAGAATTTACGTTTTTTTGGCCTGATCAATACTTTTGCCTTACAAGGCTACATGGTTTCAATTTACACTGAAGTTTTGGCAATAATTAACAAATTCCTGATTACCACAACTTAGACTTATTCTCATGTTCAATATTGTTGTCTCTTTGCAGATGAGAATTTGTGATGGTCACCGAAGGTATTGGCGGAGATAGTTCGCTGAACGTGCGGCACAGTCCAACAACGCCAAACAACATGTTGTCGACGTGGTCAATGGGCGATTATTCTACACTGGCTGCAGTAGCAGGCATGGACTTAACAAAAGGTTCCAAGAAAGACAATCCAGTGTCCATGGTTGTCACTTCAAGTAACTCCGGTAGTCGAAAACAGAGGGAATTCATCCCCGACAACAAGAAAGATGATAGCTATTGGGACCGTCGCCGAAGAAACAATGAGGCGGCTAAGAGGTCTAGGGAAAAGAGGAGACTTAACGACATGGTTCTTGAGACAAGAGTTCTTGAGTTGACCAAAGAAAACGCCATCCTCAGGGCACAACTCAACGCCATTAAAGACAAATACGGTATTTGCGGGGAATCACTAGTGAATCCTGATCAAGTCTCTGTGGCATTGCCACCAGCTGATCACATGGCCATTAACCTGACCAAAAGGTCATCCAAACTCTATGTAGCAGCAGGTGGACTTCCAGTTTTGCCTCTGAGACCATTAGTAGCAGCTCAACCACCTCACCATAACCAATCCCTCTCACCACAAAGCCATCCCCATGAATTCGAAGGCCCCAATAACAACAACCCACACTCTGAACCACCTCCTTTAAGAGATATGAATGATGTTGTAAGGCTTTACAATCACTTCAGAGTTGGCCCTAATGAAATGAGTGTTGCTACCAACGGGGGAGGCTCCCTCAGATATTCGCCACCATTGACAGCATCCAATGGAACCTACCCAATCCAAACCCGCTGCTCCAGTGCTGATGATGTATTCACTTTTGATCCTTCCAGCAGACGTGGCTCTGCTTATTCTGAACACAGCTCCAGTCCTTCTTCGGCGAACACACATGTAGGAGATGGAGGATGCTCCAGCGGCGATGAAAGCATCGGAGCCCGTTCTCCAGATCATGGAGCCAGGCTTTTACCACACAAACTCAGGCATAAATATCACTTGAGTGAAAGTGGTAATGTAAATGGTACCAAGGTGGAGGTTTCTAGCCGTGCCAGTCCTGGAGGTGCAATACTGTCTCCTGATCTCCCCGATGCCATGAACAATGGTGAAGAGGAGGCTGGACTGCTCAAGAGGAAGAGGACTGATAGTGAAGGGGATAATTGCAATGGAAAGAGAAGAGTTGGTGAAGGAGAAGGAAAGGGCAAAACTGGTCAAAACACTGACAACTGCATCTTCAAATCAGAGTTGGAACGCTTGGCCAGCGAAGTGGCAACGCTCAAAGCCCGTGTGCTCAAGTCCAATGAGGGTGATTCTGAGGACCCTTCTTCTTCTCCAGCTAGTAAATAGACGGAGATATAATGACATTTTTTCCTCCCTATGATTTTTTTTTAAAATTTGGTTTGCCAAAAGTCACGTGACATATGAACTACAACTGTGTAGTGGGCATTACTAAACATTAACCAATCAGGGGGTATGTTCTTTAATTCAGCAGTTTTGTACTATAGAAGACTTTTTATAAAACAGAGGCAAAGTGTATATAAATAAAATGATGAGAACTAATTCCCAGATCAACTTTCAACAACCCAATCAAAAACGGCGAACTTTATAAATATTTTGTGCCAGTGCAACGGGTTTTAGTGACATATTTGAATTTTGTGGGTGTTGAATTAAAGAATGTGCCTCCAATCATAACTTTTTTGGTTGTACAAGGCCGCCATTTTGTTTTTTTTAATGGTCTTTTTTATTTTGTTGACAAACTATTGTTAAAGCAAGGATATAAACAATTGATTTTAACAACCCTGTGGCATTTCCCAACCCTTTTTGTATGAATACCTGAGAAAAGTATTGAAAAAAATACAGAAACTATGGACTCCTGTGAGGAACAGATGAATTTTCCGTAGAAAACTGAAGTGGCCAGTAGATTAAGATGAACCCTATAAATCCAAAGGAAAAAAAATGTTAAAAACAGAGAAAATAATGTAAAAAAAAAAGAAATCCTGCCTTTCCTAATGAATGGATGCCAGTGAATTCAGGGCATTGTGGGTAAAAGTGACGTCATTCCGGTTGTATCCGCTGTTGGAATCGCACTAAATTTTTACTGTAAATTGCTCAAAAAATTCTATTTTCCCATGAAATCGAAGAACAAATTGTAAAAGGGTTAAAAAATTGTTTTGAATGATGTGGTTGAGTATAAAGTGATTTATTATTATTATTATTGAAATTATTAATTTGAAAAATAATCCTGTGTTTTTTTACCTTATTATATAGAAAAATAAAATTTATTATTAAAAAATTTTTCATTGTTGCCTGTCATTTCAATTAATCATAGATAATTAAAAAATTGGGTCAAAGTAGTCACAAGGTTCAGTGTGAGTTTTTGCACTTGGAGATTAGCATTTTTTTAAATTCATTACACAAAATGTATTGATGTGGGTCAGGGTGAGAGAATGGGAAAAAATCAAGTTTCTAAATATCTATATTAAAAAATGAGTAATGACCTTTTAAGATATTTTTTGACAGAAAAAACTCTTTTAATAAAAAGTTGCTTACATAATTCAATTTTTTTGTCTATAAGGAAAAAAATTGGCGTACAGTAATAATTGTTTGGTATGATGTAATTGGTTTTACAATTTTATTATGTGGGGATTTGAAGGGGTATTTAGGGGGTTAAGAGAGGCTTTGCCTTCCGCTATGATTTAAATTGGGTCAGTGTCATCAGTTTCACTCCGACCCACTTTCTCCTGAAATAATCTTTCAAGTCCCTTTTTGAGTATCTCATCATTCTTTTTTTTTTTTTTAGTGTTTTAACCTTTTTTTAAATGGGAAAAAATGCGGTCAAGGTTTTTCACCCGGTTATAGAAGTTATGAGTGCATAAGGGAAAGGATTTTTAATCAATTAAAAAATTTCAATAAAATTGAAACAGATTTTTTGTTAAATGTAAAAAGTAATTGACTAATTTTTTTTCATATTTTTGCATAAGGAGAAATTGAAAAATTTAACAAAATTTAACAAAAATTTGCTGAATATTAGTAAAGAAAGCAGCCAGAAACTTTGCACAATTTTTTCTACAAACCTTTTACAGATTTTTTTTAATTGGGGGAAAAACCAAAATGCCAACAATGAAAATTTTACCAGAAATTGAACAGTTAACTTGAAAAATTTAATAATGAAACATTGCAGTTGTACCGGAATTTAAACAAGTTTTAATAATGAAATAAATGTTCACAATTGAACTTTTGTTGTATTATTACCTTTGTTACGGAGATCTACAGATTTTTTTTTCTCAAAAGATTTTTCCGCTTTCAATTAAAAAGAAAAATATTGTGTGGTAAATAAATTATGGAAGTAAAAATAAACAATGACCTTCAATATTTTTAATTTTCTTGGTAAACAGCAATTAAAACCTACTTGTTTCTTGCATAAATTTGAGAAAAGAGTAGGAATTTTTTAAGGCGAGGAATGGATAAATTTAATGTCTGGGTTTTAAATTGTAGTAAGGTGTTTGCAATTAACTTATCTTTTTCTCTAAAAATAACTTAATTCAGGTTTAGAATTTTTGTTTTGATAAGTCAGCATCATGAAAAGATTTTATTTTTATCATTAGAAATTCTGTCGGGTTCAAAGTTTAATTTTTAGCTTAGAATTTTTAGCTTAGATTTGACCAAACGATTAAAAACCCCAAAATAATTCATTTTTTTCCCAAATAAATTTTTGAATTTTACAGGCAATTAAACCTAAATTAAACTAATTTATTAAATATTATCAAATTTTTTTTGCATATTTTTGCAAATTTTTTGCATATTTTTGCAAATTTTATAATAAAAGTGGCCAATTTTTGCTAAACTTTTGTCAATAAAAGTGGTTAAATATTGTAAAATTTTTTTAAAAATTTTAGCAAATTTTTTACTTGGGGGATCATTTAAATTTTCTCAAATTTTTGAATAGAAGTCAACTTCAAAAAGATAGAGATTTCTAAATTTTACATTTAAAAACCCAGAAAAAAATATTTACAAAAATTTTGCCAAAATATTTTCCAAATAATTGGCCACTCCTTTACAAAAGTTTTGCAAATTGTCCCATTTTGAAAAAATTTAATAACTAAAGAGACAAAATATTTACAAATGGAAATGAAATTCAAATTTAAACACGTCAATATACGGCAGACAGACAACAGACTAAACTCATGGAAGCCTAAATTAATTTAACCTTTATTTAAGTAACACTAATTCCATGAACTTAAATTATTAAAGTAGCTACTTAAGGGACCATTTTTATAGTTCATTTAATTCGAAGAAACTTTTCCACATACAGGAATTTGTAATTTCTAAAGTCTAAAGAGTGAAAAGAGTTGCGATCCCACGTTAAGATGAAGTAAAATCTCATATGGTCATCTTAAGAAATGCAATTCACAGCCAAGGTTTTTGTCTTTGATTCAAAGGGGTCAGGGACATTTTATCGTAATAACTTTTTTTGTACATTTTTTGTCATGTTTTTTATCCACTCATTTAAATTTTTTATCGTATTTTTTATACAAAGAAAAAATTTTTTTTTTGCGAAATTTTTTTGTTTTGTTAAGTTCATTGGCTGCGGATGACGTCAGTTTTTTATATGGTGTGATAAGTAATAGCTGTAAAAACAACATGTAGGAAAAATAGTGTGGTTACCCAATCAGAAATTCATTATAAAGAGGTTCTGTATAATTAAATAATTTTAGAAAAACGAATTTATATTATATTTCATTATATTTAATGTAAATTAGTTTTTATACATAAGGAAAAGTATGTTCTCGACCCGTAAAAAAAAAAGACTTCAAAACTAAATAAATATTTTATAATTGTAAGCTTTTCTTTAATTTTTTTGCCTTTTTTTTGCATTTTGTTAAAATTTTGAAATTTTTGCAAATTCTACAAATTACACAAAATGTTCGTAAAATTTTTGCAATTTTTCACACGATTTACAAATTTGTAAAAGTAATTGGCCACTTAGTTTTTACAAAAATTTTGCAAAATTTTTTTGGTTTGTAAAATTTTTCGATTTTACAAAAGTTTTTAGTTGTAAATTATTGTAAAAAAATATGGCCAATTACTTGCAAAATTTTTTAACTTTGGTTTTTTATCACTTCAACCCTCCATTTTAAGACTTTAAAACTGAATGCCTCCATTACATTACGTTCCACAAAAGAAATCCCAATCTTTGTCCTCGAGTAAAAGTTAAAAAAAATTAATCCCATTAAAAAAATTGCAAAAAAAAAAAAAAAAAAAAAATCCTCACGGTCACATATCGTCCTCGTCCATTAAAAATTGCAAAAAAATAATCCAAATTCCACCAAAAAAAAATACCCACTGAAAAATTATTTAATGATTTCAATTAGAGAGGGAGCTCTAACCCTCAAAGATGTCCTCGAACAAGCAGCCTCCTCCACCCACGCGTCATCGCTGGCCTAATTTTGCAAGCATTGATGCAAGGTAAGCTGGAGGATTGGTTCTTCCATTGGAGGTCGTCCGCATCTAAAACTGACTCTCGTTACCAAGGACGACAAGACGCCACTTACGTCATCATCAGCCCCTCTAATCATATCTTTAGTCACGAGGCCAATATTATGTACAAGGGGAGGGCAATGAGACATAATTGCATTTTTTTATATATAAAAGTTAAAGTATTATCAAATACCAACACATACATTTTTTCGTACAAGGTCGGTAATTCTTAAGTTGTCGTCGTGTCTTGAATTTGTGATAAAAGGGATTAGTATTGTTTATCCCACCAAGTAAAAAAAAAATAAGTTTTTGGTTTCTTTCTTTTTACAAAAATTTTGCAAAATTTTATGTTCTGTAAAGTTTTTGTTACGTTTGCAAATTTTTGGAATTTTTTTGCAAGTTTTTACATTCTTTACACTTTTTCCAAATTTTTTTTTTCAAATTTTCACACGTTTTATAGTTTCTCCCAAATTTTTCCATTTTTCGCTAAATTTTTCTAAATTTTCATATTTTTGCAAAATGGTTTATAATTTTTGCAAATTTTCACATTTTTTTCCAAACTTTTGTATTTTTTTTTGCAAATTTTCACATTTTTGGCAAATGTCTATAAATTTTTCAATTTTAAATATATTTTATAAAATTTTCACAAAAATTTTCAGTTATTTATAAAATGTTTGTAAATCGAACAAATCATCAAATAACAAAACTTTTTATTAAAAAAGTCACCAATTCCGTTCAAATTTTTATTTCAAATTTTTTTTTCAAAACTTTTACAATTTTATTTGTGGAGTTGTCCACTTAATAGTACACAAAATGTTTAGTAGACAAAAAAAAGTCAATGAAAAACATTTTACTAGTTGCGATTAAACGCCACTAGGGGGTAATCATTATGCTTACCGGTTTTTATTATTATTTTTTCTAGGCATGCAAGAATTCACATGGGAAATGTTTCTCCCACTTGTGAAGCGCCATTAACAAATTGCAATGACTTACCAACTACTTTTATTTTTCAACCAATTTGGGGAGCCCTACAGCAAATGTCAATTGGTTTATGACATCATCTTGTGGGTTGTTGTTACAGTTGCTAGAATAAACATCAATTGACATAATGTAGCAAACAGCCTGAGGTTCCATTTTGGTTGCAGCGAGACAGGAAACAGTTTCTTGGATTGATTGTGTTGTGTCTTATCTTTTCAATCCACCTCCAGGTGGAGTTTTTATTCAAATGAAATCTGCACTGTACTGGTGAAATAAATTTCCAGTATAATACAAAAATCCAGGTGAAATGTTTAAAAATTCATCAGTTAATTGGTACAAAAGTTTTAAAAAAATGGAGGCAGATGTTTGAAATGATAAAAATCAAAAGGCCTAATTCTATATTTCATTACATTTTAATATTAAAAAAACTGATTTAATGAAATTTCAAGATGAACAGGTGAAATATTAGGGTTAATTGCTATGTTTTTTTAAATAAAAATGTTTGTAATTACAATTTTTATAAAAAAAAATTTACAAGTAGGCTTAATTTTTATATAAATATTTTATCTATTGAAATTAAACCTAACATTGACCTCATTTGAATTTTTTAGTGAAGGAAAAATTTGATACTTTTAAATTTTGTTGTTTTTATTTTGTTACATAAATTTAATTTTTTATAAAGTCTACCGTATCTTCTTTTAGTAATTTAAACCTAACATTGACCTGATCTGATTTTTTTCTAAAAAATATTTTTGTTCAAGTTCAAAGATTTTATTAGAAGTAGGCCTAGAAAAATATTATATTTTATATAACATTGAAAGGTTTCCTTCCCATTCCAATAAAAAATGTGGTGTTAAAATAAAACTACACATTTTTGTACTCATAAATCTTACTGAACTTTCCTCTCCAATACAATTCAATTGAAATAATTTTTGTTTTCCTTAATTTTAAGTTTCTTTCTTTTTTAAAATTCGAAATATGATGAAATTGTTAGGTTGAATTTTCCTTGATATTGGATAAAATTTGTCTTTAAAGTACCAGAAAATCAAGTCTGTATAAGCCTGTAGAATTCAATTAAAATTTGATGTACTAAAGACAAAAAGGAAATTTTTATATTAATTTAGATTAATTGAACTGCAGGAAAACATTTGCAAGTAAAATGTGTAAAAAATTTTTTAAACCAAATTTTGTAAAAAATTGTTTTAAAAAAATGTGCAAAATAAGTGGAAAATTTTATAAAATGTGAAAATTTTCTAAAAAGTTTATAAAATGTGAAAATTTGCAAAAAATTTTATAAAATATGAAAATTTGCAAAAATGTACAAAATGTTGCAAAATAAGAGATAATTTTCTAAAATTTTATAAAATGTGTAACTTTGCAAAAATTTTATAAAATGTGAAAATTTGCAAAAAATTTTACAACCTGTAGCCACAATTTGTTTGCCAGAAGTAAACATAGAACTCTAAAATCAATACTGGCTAAACTTACTAGAAGCATTTAAAACCAAAGGCTAAAATGACATGAAAAATAAACCTTTCATTAAAAAAATTAATAAATTAAAATTCCTTTAAAAATTCCTTTTTTATAAATAGCTATAATTTATTATCACGTGGGAGAGATGTTTCAGTTTATCTCATCAGGCCAACGAACCAATAGATTAAAGCTCAAAGAGCATTTTGATAAAAGAAAAAGAAAAACATCTCTTCCATCATAAAAATGCGTCATGTCAGGTGTAATGTGATGTAATCCAAACGCCCCCTACACTTTACCCTCGTCAACCCTCCCCCCTATGCGTCCCACGCGTAAAAATAGGTCAAGGATAACTTCACGCACCATGACGGTCCCTCAATTTCTCGCCAGGTGGTGTTTTTCACCTGCCACCTGGTGACAAAAAATAATTAGCTAAAATTGGAAATTTCGAACTGTTAAATTATGTCACATATGTTTTCACGTGTTTATTTGAGATAAAGTAAGTTTGAAGATAAGATGAGAATCAAGGAAGGACAAAATTATGATTTATGCGGAGTGATAAAAATGGTTGCCAAGTAGTTTGTTATATTTTTCATTGCCCTAACTTCCGGTAATAAATGGGGTCTGATGAGATTCTTAACTTGGGCTAAGAATTTTGTGTAGGTTGGATGTATTGATTGATGATAGGTGTTTTTTAGGTGAAGGTTGGGCTCTTAGGTTGATTGTCGAGAGTAAAAAGCTTCCTAAAATGGTCTGAATTAATGGTTTACATTGTTTAGAAAAAAGGTTTTTTATAGTACAAGCAATAATTACACTCTTTTACCATTATATATATGGTAAGTGACTATTTTGTCCGCCTCTGTTTTAAATTGTAGTAGGTTTCCAATAGGGTGCTCAATAGGTATAAGTTAGGCATCCAAATTGGACCTTATTGGAAATCAATGGGGTTATATTTTTCATATTAGTTTACACTTTTTAATTTTTTTACAAATTTTACAAATTTTACAAATTTTTGTGAAATGTTTTGCAAATTGTCACATTCTTTTGGGAAAATTGTCACATATTTGCAAATCTTTTGTGCAAGTTTTGCAAATTATCACATATTTTGCAAAATAAATGTTACCAATTACTTGCGAATTTGTTTTGCTAAATTTTTGCAAATACGCTTATTGGTTTCCAGTAGGTTCCCAATTGGTTCCATTTGGTTTCCTACACCAATTCCCAATTGGAATTCAAATTTAGGGTTAGAATTATTTTTAAAATTTTTATAATTTAATAAACACAACATTGCAAAGCATGTATTTCAGAATCCAATAAAACAAATTGTTGTCTCAAGTAAAAAAATTTGCAAAAAATTTGCAAATTGTCAAGTATTTTGCAAATATTTTGTAAAAAAAAAAGCGGCTAATTATTTGCCAAAATTTTTTGCAAAATTTTTGCAAATTTTTTACTTGGCTACAAAACTTAGAATGCAAAACATTTTTTTCAAAAAAATTCCAAAATGCGACCAGATATCCTCAATCTCAGCAAACATATTACAACATTACAAATTTTCAATAACATTTCAAAATAACAACAAAAACCCACACAATTATATCCACTCTACTCCAGTTCAGACTTCCTCAACCATTAACAAACCCGGAAAAACAAAAAAAAAGTTAAAAATCACAAAAAAGTAAGACAAAATCTTCTTGCTAAACTTCCTTGACACAATCTTCAACACGTACGAACACCTATCATAACATTTATGCTCCCAACGCCACAATAATGTCATCCAGAGGTGAAATTACATAAAGCAGACGCTATACCAAGGAAAAATAGCGGAAATATGAAAAGTAGTCATTTTAAGTGGATCAAGGTTATTACGTACACAATTTTCCGTTTACGTATTTTCATTCGCAATAAATTTAAAAATTTCAATATCATTCAAGAAATGAGTCTTGTTTTATGATTGCCTTGCCCCATATTTTCTACGATTCATGAATTCAAATATTTGGTAAATAAAAAAAAACTGTGTCGTTAAATTTAATTAGTGTCTTTAAATAAACAAAAAAGTTTATCAATACGTGTCATAAAATTTTTATGATTTAATAAATGTGGATGTAAGTAATATTTTATAATTTGAATTTTTATTATAACGGTTTGGCGTATCTACAACTTTTGCTTTGACTGAATTATGACTGACATCTAGTGGTTGCAAAAGTAAATATTTTGCGATTACAGGTTTTGTCGGTAGTTGGAACTGTATGTTCATTACCATCATTACAGTGTTGAAATGAAATACAGAGAATCGATTTTCTTTGCGACATAAAAGCGATGTAAAAAAAACTACTCGTAGTGCAATCAGAGGTAAATTTTTTAAATGATCCTTTCGTTAAGGAATAACTGCCATCTGCCGGCAGAAACAATTACTTTACAGAAGCGTCTTAGATAAAAAAATGGCGATTTGAAATTAACCACGATCATCAATAAACACGTGAAATATTAATCCATTGAAAATAGTTTAAAAGTTAACATACCTCAATACGTTAGTGACTACAATCGACGTAGCGAGTCTAATAATTTCAATTGAATTTATTGGCTGAAATTTGTACGTTCAAAATTTTTATTTTAAATTTAAAAATTATTTTTAAATTTTTTTTCAAATTTATTTGTCTAAAAATCTTTGGTTTGGTACATCTGCAGGTGTACCTGGGTACACCTTACCTTGCATAATCCGGAGGCCCTGAAACCGTTCAAAATTGTCAACCAGTTTGGTAACTAATGTTTACATAAGTACTGTACACTAGAAGTAGGATATGTAATAAGTTTTCTCTTTTTAGGCGACTATAGGAAGTGTCATGCGTTGTGTTTGCTGATATGAAGAGGCTTGTAGCAAGGATTGTAGACGGAATCGTATGCCCTATTATAAGCTTATACCACACACACCTTAATCTGAACTTCTTGCAAAATGATCTCAGGTAATTCTGGTATGAACTTCGAATAAACATTCGAGCGTTTTCAAGTCTCGCAAAACTTTTTCGTTGAGTTGAAAATTTAATATTATACAGATGAAAAGACTGAAATTTTGGATAAATTATGTATTCGTTTTAAATGCTGCAACTGCATTTTAATGTTTTAGGTTATTTATTTACTCAGGCTTAAAATTTTGTGTATCGTCCCTAAATGAATTTTAAATTTTTAGAAACAGAAGAGCAAAACGTACGTGGCTACTTTTGTTGTTGACATGAAAGGTTTGAAATTGTTCCTATGCAGTATATGTCAGAAAAATAAGAAAAGTGTGAGCAACCAATTACTTGAAACTTTGTTTTTCTGAAGCTGATTGCAAAGTGTTAAGTGGAACTGATGTTTATGAGGGGAATTATAACAAACATAAAAAAACTTTGATCTTTTCAATGCTTGCTTTTATTAAGATTTTCCGCAATCTCAGGAAAAAATGTTTGCAAAAAAATTTTGCAAGTTAACTGACCACTTTTTTTGCAAAAACGTTTGCAGAATATGTGATAATTTGCAAAAATTTTACAAAAGTTTACAAAAATTTTAAAAAAGCTGCCAGTTATTTGCAATTTTTTTTGCAAATTTTTTGCGAATTTTTTTTTACTTTTGCAGTTTGCCCAAAAGTAATCCGTGAAATAAAAGGAGTTTTGATTTGTTTTGACAAACCATGCGAAAACAGCATTAACATTCGGAAAAGTAGACCGTGACTTTATTTATTACTGCTTTAAGAGTGTTTTGAATCGACTTCAAGGAGAAATTATTACACTAGTTTCGAAACTGTAAAAGTTTTGCTACATTAATAAATCTAATGTTTTATTAGAAAATAATTTTTACGTCATATTTAGCTTTTTTTAAATTTTCATTTCTACGATTTGACCTTATTTTTTTTGCTTACAATTTTTGAAATTTGATTAAACTGCGGCTAAGGAAATCATGATTGACGTGAACAAATTTTTTATTAGTTCAGGTTTTGGTTATTTTTGAAATTGCTTTTGTTGAAGATTGATAGTTATTTGTTCCAACGTTCTTATAACTTTTAAAAAGTGAGATTAAGTATTCCAATTATAAAATTTACAAAACATATTGTAAAATTTTACGAATTGTGCAAAAATGTTTGCACACCCAAGTTAAAAAATTTCCAAAACTTTGGCAAAAAAATTTTGTAAGTAAATGGCCACTTTTTTTTTACAAATAATTTGCAAAATACATGAAAATTTGCGAAAATTTCACAAAAATTTTCCAAGTATATAAAACTTTTGCAAATTTTTTGTAAAAAAAGCTGGCAATTATTTGCAAACGTTTTGCAAATTCTTTTAATTTAAATTAAGCAGCCAATCAGCGTTTGTTTGGCACTGTCACGTTAATTTGTGGTTTAGCGTGGGTTTTGTTTTCGTATGATGTTTCTTGTTGACGTTTAGAAAGAGCCAATCGCCTGGTTTTGTTATTGTAACCATTTACTCAACGGTTTCTAATTGTCCTATTTGCATTTATTTCTTTAGTAATTAGTTGCTTTTTAAACAAAAATTTTGCAAAATTTTACAAATCAAATGTAAAATTTTTGCAAAATGTTTAAAAAAAAAGTGGCCAATCACATTAAAAATATTTTTGCAAATTTTTTACTTGGGTGACCTACCCAAACAAAAAGTTTGTAAAAATTTTACAAGCAATTGACTACTTTGTTGGTGGCAAAATGTGATGATTTGCAAAAATTTTACAAAAATCGTGCAAAACCTTTATATTATTTTGCATAACTTTTATAAAATTTTACAAATTTTACAAAAGTTTTCTGAAATTCTTGTAAAAACTTTCACATATTTTATAAAAATGTTGTAAAATTAAGTAGGTGCATTTGAAAATGCAATACACACGAATTGAGTGCGTTGATGACACAGCTCTAATAAAATGTCCGCCAAAAACGAGCACACATGACAGTTATGACAGTGCCACTTCACTAAACCACGATTAATGGTAACTGCCACATGCCCATGTGCATGGGCATGTGGAGTTACCCTAGTAAAAAAACCTTGCAAAAATTTTGCAAAAACATTTTGCAGGTAAAACTTGTTTGTTTCACCAAATATACGCAAAATGTACAAATTATCTAACGTTTGTAAACTTTTTTGCAAAATTTTTGCAATTGTCACTTATTTATATAAGTTTTGCAAAACAACAAGTGGCCAATTACCTGCAAAACTTTTTTGCTAACTTTTCGCAACGTTTTTTCACTTAGATAACAGCTACAAGCATGAGACCATGTGCATGTATTAATCATGTATAAATGAAGTAGAACTGTCATGACGTCATGCTTGCTCGATATTATTTCAGATGCGCGGACAGTTTATTACAAATGTGTCGTCAACACACCCAATACATGTGTGCTTGTGAGTTATTGCATTTTCGAATGCACCTAGTGTAGCTAATTACTTCGCAACTTATTACAAACATTTTGCTCATATTTTCACAATAGCTGTCAAGCACTTAAGTCTCCTACTCATGTCCAACTTCCTACCTCCGTGTAGTCCTTCCTGGGTTCCTCTTGGAGGTCTCTTGGCCTCCTTGGGGAAGCGAAATGAAAGCTCTGGTTTAATAGTTTTTGGTTATTTATTAGTTTTAATAATATTGTTCACGTTTGGATTTTACTGATGTCTTCGCATTTTCGACTTGTCCCGTCGCGCATGGCCCTGGCAGCCGCTGGCGACGTCAAGCCTGACTTCTTTCTTTCTTTCTCCTAACCCTCGATTTTTGAAAACAAATTCCATTATCCGTCCACAGAATATTTTATTACATCTTTATCAGTAAAGAAAAAGGTATAAAACAGACTTGTTTACAAAAATCGTCTCTGAGCAACTGCTAAGTGTTCTCATAAATTGCCGTTTATAGATTCATTGAGTAGTGAATTACACAATTCCTAACAACAAACTAATTAATTCTTAAGTTCAAAATTTCTAATATTACGCAAAAAAATTAATTACAACATACTGACGAAAGAATGTATTAAGGAAATGATTGATTACCTTCCTGAAAGGTGGATTCATCCCAAAGCTGATAGACCGAAATCCTATTTTCGATAGGGAAAGTCTCAGAGGAGTTTCATGTTTTTCCATCCAATTATTAGGAAAATCAGTTGGTGTTCTCATGTGTTGGGTAATTAAATTTCATTTTATTTGATATTAATTGGTCTGATAATGGGGGAAATGTTGATTGGATATTGATTGGTTAGCAGATTGTTGATAATATCTATGATGAGAATAACAAATCATTGTAAAATTCAAAGTCTCTAAAGTAAAAAAATTTTGCAAGTAATTGGCCGCTCTTTTTTACAAAATTTTGGAAAATATATGACAATTTTCAAAAATTTCACAGATTTTTTTTCTGGGTGTTAAATGTAATTTACTAACTAATATAACTTTATTACCCTAAAATTTAGCAATTTAGCAAATGAGTTGGTTATATTAGTTAAGTGATGCACGAGAGTGCTGATATAAAGCTACTCGTAGAATTTTTGGTGTCAATCACAATCGATTACAAACGATATAGGTAGAAAAATAGCATAAAATCTGTAGATAAATCCTGCATATTATTACAGTTTTACTGCCCAGTGAAAAAACTGCAGTTTCTGTGGTTTTAACCACTAAAGTTTGTTTTATGTAGTTCTTCGCTTGGTGCACTATTTCCTACATTTTTTTTTCAATGCTGTATTTTACCGTTTTCTTGCTGTTTAATTTAAAACTTTTAGCTAGGCAGGTGCAATTAACACTTGTTGTTGTTTTTTTATAAGCAGTCGGGATATTTCTGCAGCATTTCTTCATTAACTTGACCGAAACTGAAGGAAACGAATAGTAAATTGCTGAAAAACTGTAAAATAAATGTGCCAAATTAAAACTTAAAAGTGCAGAAAATGCAGTTTTGAATGCAGCTTTTTTGTAGGATATTAGATGGACATCTCATTCTTTTGAGTATTTGGTTTTAAATGACTGAAAAAATTAGAATTAAGAGCGAATAATTTTGTTTAACTGCGTTTTAATATAATTGATAAAGGAGATCTATGGAGGATGAAAAATTTGCCCAAGTTATTTCACAGATAAAGTGGATAACAGAATGAAACAAGTTCTCGGAGTTTGCATTATTAAGTTTCAATCCAACGAAAAATGTAGTAAAACAATTTACAAATGATCACACAAAAAAAAAAACTGTAAACCTTTTTCAAGTAATTGGCTGCTTTGTTTTTTTTTAAATTATGCAAAGATTTTAAAAATTTTGTGAATTGTTCATATATTTTATATATATTTATACTTTTAAAAAAATTTTGCAAAATATGTGCAAATTTTAAAAAAATTATTCAAAAATTTAGTGAACATGTCGAAATTTAAAAATTTTTTTTGTACAATTTGTAAAATTTTGCAAAATTTTTATTAAAAAAGTTTGCGAATTTTTTTTCTGAAACTTTTGTACATTTTTTACCTGCACATTAATGTCTATTAGTGGCGAATAGCCTCTAAAAACAATCTCACCAGCTATTTGGCATTACATAATTGAAATTTACGTTTTTAATTAACTGTCCAAAACAATTAACTAAAAATCGTATCACACTTTAATCGAAACTCACAAACCTTCATTTAAAATTAAGTTGTTATAAAAGTTGATTGCCCCTTTAAAAAATGTAACACGTGCAAAATTAGAAAAATGTAGATTTATTTTTTTAAACAACAATATGGTTCAACACTATACTTACCATGTACAATAATATATTTTCCAACCATTCTGAAAAATCCTAAAAATCCAATTGGAAATTTTCCTATAAGAAATAGAAACTTATGGCATCCAATAAGAAATTAATCAATTTTCCACTGTTTCCCATTTACTCCAATGAGAAATTGGCCACTTTTCCATCCAAGTAAAATATTTTGCAAGTAATTGGCTACTTTTTTTTTTTTTACAAAAATTTTGCAAAATTTTACAAATTATGCTTTTTATAAAATTTTGCAAAAAAAATTAATCAATTGGAAAATTTTTTTGCAATATTTTTGCAAATATTTTTTCTGGGAAGCCCAATAGGACTGGGTCTTAATTTCTTACAGGAAAATTACCAATGAGATCTTATGGGATTTTTCAGCAGCGATAAGTCTTCGATTAATTATAAAGCTATAAAAAAACTAAAATCTTGCACTACAATTTCAAGAGATTTTATTTTAGAGATCAAAATATATGACTCAGTGATAGATTTTCCACAAATCAATTTTGCACCCGGATGTTTATGGTAATTATAGGCCTACACATTTACGCACAATTACCACCTGTAGAATCATCCCCCCATCATCTTATTCATCCAAACCAAAAAATTATTACCACAATTTTTCTACTTAACACACTCTAACACGACATAAACGTTTTTCTTTTTCAGGAACTAGTAATTTTCATAAAAAGTTTTGACTCCACTACCCATCGCCTAGCAACCATACGTTCGTGATGCTTGCTGGGAAATGTGAATTCGTTGCTGGGATCAGTGCGTTTGCGTCACATGAAGGAGGAACAATTCAGCCAGTCGATGGAGATCGCTCAATAAAACTCAAACCACCATCTAAGGATAAGGTATGACAGGTTTGTTTACATTTTTTTGTAATTTAAGTTTAATTATCTTCTAAATATTACTGTTTTATAAAATTATTATTATTTTTTTATAAATTTATTTAAAGTAGGAATAGTTTTTATTTTTCTCAGGTATGATACATTTAAGTGTTTACTACAGTTAACATAACATTGAGATATTAAAATAAGAAAACATCTTAAATTTTATGTAGATAAAGGTTGTAAAGATGTCTATTCTAGTTGAAATTGAATGACCCACACACACAAGTTTACTAGATACTGGTTTATAAGCTAAAGTAAATGATGGAGTTTTGGTGTACTGTACACCTTGTAAAAATTGTAATTCGTGTTATATTGGTGAAACAAAGAGAAAGGCCGGAAATAGTTTCTGGAGGAGTGTATCTAACATTAGGGAAAAAATTTTTCCAACATTTGTGTGTGTGAGAAGATTAATATAGTTAACTTAGATTTATTTATCTTGGAAAAGTGTAGAATACCACATACAGTATAATGATATACAAAAAACTGGAGGGTCTCAGGACATTAGGGATCTTGTGCACACATATAAAGATGAACTTATAATGTAAAACGTATTTGTATGACATTACATTCTGAAAAGGCTTGTGGTGAACATATTTTAATTGTATATCTGTGTAGTGGTACATTTAGTTTTTACTTTGGAACTTATTGATGTTTCCACATGTGCAGTGTATGTCTATTTTCTTTCAATGATTTTTAGTTGTAACTAAACCTGTAGAAGATTGAACTATAGTTTACCATTGTTTAAGGTTTTCTCATTTTAATATAAGATATTACTGTCCATATTTTCTGAAATGTCTAGAGGGTTGTTATTACTGTCCATATTTTTTGAAACGTCCAGAGGGTTGTTAAAAATGTAAACATTTTAGTTTATTGTGATTTTGAAAGATTTTTCTGTTTGGGTTTTTTAAAGATTTGACATATCAACTGGTGTTGCGCAGAAAGTCGATGAAGTGTTTGTATAAAAGGTAGGACACACCCTTCAATTATCTATCAAGTTTTACGGGTATTAAATTAGGGTTGGGTGTGACATGTTTTCATGCATTTTATTTTTTCGACGGGTTAGATGATGAGAATTGGGAATGGTGGTTGTTTTTAGCATTAAGTAAGCTTATTTAGCAAGTAATATTTGTAAAAAATTTGCTAAAAAACTAATTGGCCGCTTTTTTTTACAAATATTTTGCAAAATTTTACAAAGTATGCAAAAATTATAAATTTGTGAAAAATTTTTGCAAAAAAAAAGTGGTTAATTATTTGTAAAACTTTTGCAACTTTTTACTTGGAAAGTTCTTGTATTTAAGGTTGAATTACATTTCAATTAGTAATGGTAAATATGCACTGTGATCGTCTCCATCAATTTGCTAATACAATGTTGAGAGAGGGTTACTACAAAAGGAGGAACAGGAACGGTGCTGAGGAATGGAGGAACGGAATGAAGGAACGGACGGAGGAACGGAATGGAAAAATGTATAAAAAATTTAATTTGTTCAATCAAATTAGTTTAAAAAAAACAAAAATTAACCAGGCACAGATTTACAAAA